>JAOALB010000242.1:0-53208 GCA_025331125.1 Mycogone perniciosa
CCTAACCCTAACCCTAACCCTAACCCTAACCCTAACCCTAACCCTAACCAGATTTATGAGTATGTTACCCTGCTTGGTATTTATCCTTAAGCCCTCTATTAATATAAACCTATAAACCTTGGTTTAACTGTTAAGAATCAACCCAGATCGTTATATAATCTTATATTTTCGCAATTAAGTTTATAATCTTTATATAATTCTTAATAAAAGGTAAAGTCCCTATTAATAATAGCCATATAATTAATTAATTGAAAAACTATAGTAATAATAAAATTTTAAAGATATAGCAGTAAATTAACTGCTATAATAATAGCCTATAGCCTATTTAATAAAGCTTTAATAAAGTATTTTATTAAACTATTTTATTTATAAATATAAAGGCTACTATAAAAATATATAATTCTTAAAGAAAAAAACTGGATTTAAAGTTTTTAATTAATTTCCTTTCTGCTATTATAGTAAAACTCTTTAAAATATTAGTTATACTGCGTTTTTAGGCTATATATAAACCTTTATATAGTAGCTAAAAGGGTAAATCCACTATAATCTCTTAAAAGGAATAGCTACCTATATTTTAATTTTCTCTTAATAATTTAAAAACTAATAGGGCCCTTATTATAAGGCATTGGCTTTATAAAGAAAGTATTAGCTTTTAAACAATTTAGAGAGGCTAGTGGATTAGGAATTGGCTTTAAATTAAGCCTCTTAATAGCTTTTCCTTTATTATACACTAGGTAATAGAATTCAGTCTCTTTAATAAAATTAAAGTTATGAATTCCAGTTATTATTTTAGCAGTCTTTTTTAATAGACCTAAACTAATATAACCTAGTCTTTTATACTATAAGAGGGCAAGCTTTAGCAGCTTGTGGCTAGGACTAGTAATAGTTAAAGATAAATACTAAGCCAGGTAATATAGTTAGAATTCTATAGAATAAGCAGTTTTAGTAAATATAATTTATTAGCAATTATTTAAATAACTATATTAAATATATAATAAGCCAGTTATATATATATTATAAAGGAGAGTTATAATAATTATTAGGGAATATAGTTATATTCCTAATAATTTAAGGTTTATAATTACTTATATATATCTTTAATTATTAGTGATTTGGTATATACTTTAGTGATTATATTTCTATTAGCCTATTGTTCCGATATTCTTCTAGACCTAGGCCTTAACCTAGTTAGGTCGTAATATAGCTAGCCTTAAATAGCAGCTATTTATATAATTAATATATAAGTTGTATATACAGCTATAACTAAACTAGGCAGGTACTGAATTCCTTTACCTAGGCTCTTAGCCTATAACAAATATAAAAAGTATAGTAAGTAATTACTTAAAAATCTTAAGCTTAAGAATATTTTGTGAAAGTTATATATATATATATACAAATATTTGTAAATAAATGCTTATATATATATACAGTATATATAGATCTGTGTATATATATATATATAAACTAAGTAAACGAATACAAAGGTGCAGCTTAAATACATAAAGATAAGCTATAAAACAGATATATATATGTAGTTTTATAGCTCCGGGTTCTTGAGGGTTGCATTGACCTATGGATCCAGTCCTGAGATCGACAGCCCCGTAATTGATCCAATTAGGGCAATTGTTGATTGGGTTGACATTAAGGTTATGATCCCACTCCTAACCGAGCCATTAAGGCGAGTCGCTACACTTGCTGCCGCATCCATAGTTGAGAGACGAAGTAGGTGCCCTGTGCGACCATTCATTCATCCAGGCCGTATAGTCATCGCCCGTTTTCTTGCCGAACTTGTGGCATCGTCGTCGCTGGTATCCCCTCTGCACGAGATACTGCTGTTGAGCCCAGATGATATGGCATTTGCCATCATTCCAGGTGCATGTCGTAGTATCCGCGGCAGATTTGCACTTCTGCACGTCGTATCCTGCAGTAATAGCGAAGTTGAAGACCTTTGACTGAATGCCCGCGGTCACACTGATAGACCATGTCTCGCAGTTCTGGGTTCCCGTCATCTTAGCAACATTGCATAGGCTGGCGCCGGTACAGTAGACTTTGTTTGAAGCCGGATACCAATTGCCGTACTCAATGCCCTGCGATACAACGAACCAGTCGGTCCAGCATTTGTCTCCAGATGCATATCTGTGACCATCATCAGAACCAACGTAGGAACCCTCGCCATCCCTGTATCGCTTGGTAATAGTGCCATTAACCTCAGGGCTAACCTCAGCAGGGTTAACCTCAGCGGTAGGATAGGCGCTTGCAATCGATAACCAGGCCACAAAAAGGGCAGAGAGGACCTGAAGTACTGCCATTTTGATGAGTGGCGAAGAGATCTCGCAAGTGGATAGAGTGCAGTTTAGGGCGATCTTGCTAAAGAAGGAAGAGAACAATCGCCAAAGAGAGATCCAGAAAAAGAAGGCTCCAAGTCAGTTTAGAAGAAGCTGATGATGAATTTGTTGCTACCGGAATGTGATTCTTTTGCTGTTCTTATAGTAGTTCTTGGGAGCGCAGCTACTTGTGAGTTAGTTATATGGGAGTCACGATAGTGGATTGCGTGAGACACTAAAAGGACCTATGATGATACTCCATGAGACAACGGCATATGACAGACCAATTAGCACGCTTGACATAATGATCAACAACATACCCACTGCGCACGTCCTCCTTGGCAAGATACGAGTAGTGTACGGAGTAGATATGACTTGGATTGACTGATATAGTGACCACGTCGAAGGGCGTAGTGGATATCCATCTATGTAAGCTGCAGGACTAAACAGCTGACACTGGGTAGAACCGTAAATCGGAGTTGGAGGGTCCAGGATTCGGAATATGCTTTCGCAGATCACTGACTAGAAAGTGACCGTTGCCTATCTTGGTATTTTCCGAGTTAGAAAGCTAGTCAACCAACCCCGCGTTTCCCTAATTATCACTAGAACTTAATAACTCAGCGTTTTGTACAAGGCCCTCTGTTTGCAATAAGAAATAGGAACTGATAGAAATCTACTGTTAGTAGTGTATAAGTAGTATGAGGAATTCGTTGCTGTTATTCCGTAAAATGCCCCTAACTGCTAGGCCGTTATTGAATAGTAAGGCATTATGCAGCGTTTGACTATACTACGGCCACGCAATCTGTGCGCAACAGTCCTGATATTGGTGGTTAGAATTATCCATGATCCGACGTTAATATGAGTACTCGTACTTCGTATTTTGCCGATTATTACGGGGAAGACGCTGACTGCAGAGAGCCGCTTGATAGACTACTCCAGATCAGGCAGGTTGCGGGGTAAAAATGCTTCTAAATTCACTAGTAAATTGGTTCTAGTCTAGCGAAACGCCCTGTTAATACTGAATACGAGTAAGGAACACTAGTGTTCGAACTATGTAGATGCTGGGGCGACGATCGTCAAGTCCAAAAGAGCAGGGCGTATCTTAAGGATATTACTCCCGTAGCTGCAATAAATACGTAATTCAAATCTCAGCATACTTTGATCCACTACTCCGTACAGGGCTTATCAATGCGGTGCGGACTGATATTGCGGCTTTATAAAAATATGTACTGCTATCTCCGTAACATCTTGGTTGTACTTAAGCATTAGCGCTGTCCTCACAAAGCAAGTAAGCTTCCCCTACCCACTATTTCTACTATCTATACTCAACATCAATTAGTCTCTTAAATTTCTTGCATTACTCGAAGGTATTATGCTTGCCAATTTCTGCCTATGGCTTCTCTTTATAAAATAAGAATCGAGGTTATTGCTATAATAGACTTATAAATCTGCCGAGCCAGTCTTGAAGTCAAGGTAGAGTGCTTGGTTACCAACCTACACAAGACAGATACCTTGTAAATCGCATTGAAGAGGCGAAACTTCCAGCCCACTCAGTTTTCGGACATTCGCGCGACCGTCTAATCCAAGTTCTGAAAACTTTGAACTGTGTTGTAGATCTTAATCATGTCTGTTGGACGAGAGGGCAGTAACGCAACGCAAGTGAGCATTCGTTCTAGTCACGCCTAGTTGGAGATACACCATGCACCGAGCAAAAGCTGGAGTGGGCGGCCACGTCCGACAGCAGTACGGTCAGGCACTATTTGTCGTTCAAGACGGCAACGGAATGTATCAAATTTCCAGCAATGACTGCGTTAGATGGGATCTCCCCAATATTAAGTAGCTACACTAAATATGTAGGCTAGCTTGAATTAATAATAAAGAAATCGGCAGAATAGCTATAACACCACTGCAGGTTAACTTATAAAAGCAGACCCTAGCCTCTTCGTCCTCCTTATCAAAGGTAGTATATCTCAACAGACTCATTACATCTATACTTAGTATTGACAAACGTAAGAAAGCCTCTATAATATGTAATAATACGCTATGTGAAGCCTGCATTAATAATTTGCCGGAGAAGAAGTAAGTTGGTTGAGAGATATCGTCAGTTTATTGCAGAGATCATGTCTTAACTTAAGATTATGTATAGATGTAATATATTTATAAAACTAGCTGTTTGAAAAAAAGAAAGAAAAAGGAAGGAATAGTATTTGTACTAAAACCCGGTAGTGGCGAGAAATATATGTGCCTGCTGGAAAGATTGCTGTGCAGTGTCATAAATATTGAGACGGTGTCCCGTGTTCGCCGTGTTATAGAATCCAAACTTGCGGGCAGCTGGATAAGACACACTAACGTGAGAAGAAAACCCATTTGAGCAGTTGCCCGCGACGCCAGTCAATGCCTTCTCATTACTGTCCTCGCAGAATATTCCATTCTTATTGCCATTAAGTACAAAAACAGCACCCTTAAACTGTGGTGCTGGAAACTGGCCTAGGTTGCCAGTTATTACTTCACCAAAGGTAACAGTTCCGCGGTTTTCAAAGTCGTAATCAAAGATCTTATCGCTGTATTTGCTATGGTAGAAGACGGTTCTTGTGCCTGTCTTGTTTGTGGCTTTTAGGTATGAGGGGTCGAGATGGCCATACTTTCTGGGTGATACTACGGCAGAAGGTTTAAATATGGGTAGAACAGCGGCCCCGGATGACCCCTGGGCTAATTTCTGACTGAAGCCGGTCAGGATATAGGCGTCCATATTATCTAGGTGCCGAATAGAAAGGCCGTTTCCAACGAGAGAGCCGTAGGAGTGTCCGACATAAATAAACTTCTTAAACGACAGGTGAGCTTTAGGTAGACTGCCTTTACGAGCAATGTCAATTATGGCGTGTATAGCCTCTGCTTCAGAAGGCAGCTGGCAAAAGATGCGGCCATTTGCGTGAAACGACTCGCCATTGCAGAGTCGATCAATTGAGAGTGTCGGGTAATAGCCCTGGTTGGCGACGAATTTGATCCACGAGTACTTGTCCTGCCCGGACTTTATCCCTGGAGCGGCAAGACCAGACCAGTAATCGCGCGTGCATGCGATGCCGTGGATGAGGACTTGCAGAGTATCCCAACGCAATACGATCTTCTTACTGGGCCCGCAATAACTGGCGCGGATTGTGAGAGCGCCATCAGCGAGGTAGCTGAGCGTGCCAGTGTTATTCACTTCGTCAATCTCAGAGGTTCTCGGTATGTTTGTGTTTCGCAACGAGACGCGGACAGGAATAGGGATTATTTGAGAAGAGAGAAAGAGGTCGATGGGAGTGGCGGTGATGCCGACCACGAGTAGTAAGAGGAGAGAGAGCTTTATGATGAGTGATTTATGGGAGCAGTGTCCCACGAGCGTGGTGGATTGAGCGAGTTAGTAAGAAAAGATTACATAAATGCACTTGGTTTATAGAGTCCCGACCCACAACTTTGCCAGCCCCCTAAGGTCGCTATAGGTTTTACACTAAAAGTACTACCTTTTCAAGACACTATAATAAGTTTAATAGAAACATAAAAGAAAGTATTTAAGTTAAGATATATAATTAATTAGCTAATATTTTTATTATTAAGTTATATAGAAATTATATATAGTTATATAATGTTTAAATAGAATTTTAAAGTATGAAATAAATAAATATAAAGGAATTTTAAATAAATAAATATAAATCTTAATATTTTTATATTATTTACTTTTTAACTTTATTTTACTATAAATAAATAATAGAATTTTAAAAACATACTATATATATAAATAATATTTATTTAATTAAATATGTTTAATCAAGGTATTTAATTTACTGTATATAGGACTTTTAAGAAAGATTGAAAAAAGGAATACTTTTAATATAAAACTTAATATATAATATATAGATAAAAAAGAAGGAAAAGAAAAAAGGTAAGGGAAGGGATAATATATTATTTATTATATATTAAATACTACTAGTTTAATTAAAAAAGAATATATACTTATATTCCCTAAACTAAATTCCTACTAAAATTCCTAATAATAAACTTCTTAACCAAGTTCCTAATAACAAAACTCTTAACCAAAATTCCTAACTAAATTACTGCCTTAATCGTAAAATAAAGCCTATAATATATTATTATAGCAGAGCGCGGCACAGCTATATAAAGTATAAAGAGAATAGGAATAAAGCTTAATTTTTGTAACGATTCGGGTTGATTCTCAACAGTTAAACCAAGGTTTGCAGGGTTTATATTAACAGAGAGGTCAGGGATACATACTAAGCAGGGTAATACAGTTACAATTCTATAGAACAGGTGGTTTTGGTAAATATAATTATATTAACAACTGTTTAAGTAACTATATTAAATAATTATAACTTATTTAATCTTACATATAAAGGAGATATATAATAAATATAATTAAATTATATATAAATTATAGTTATATTAGATTACCTTAGCTTATATTCTATAATTTAAGTAATCTGTAGTGTATAGTAATCCGAGTAATCCTTTTTAATTAAATAGTTATTTTATTATTCTTCTAGGGTATATACTGCCTTAGACCTTTTATATAGCTATAAAAGGGTTAGGTTATAATATAATATCCCCCTTTTAGTAGTTTTATCCCTAAAACCTTACCTATCCTATATAAATACTATACTTTTTATTATAAGTATAATATTCTTTTTTTTTCCTTTTTTATATATATAGTACTAATAATATAAATTGTATTAAAAAGGCTTATTCTTTAAAGACCTTTTAGCGTTTAGCCTTTATATCTTTTATTAAAAAACTAGGTTTCGAAACTATACTTTATTTATATTATTATTCTTATAGTTATACTTATAAGATAATAGACAGGGTATTTTAATATTAAGAGTATATTCAATAGGGGCGCTTTTATAATAGTTTTAAGGTATTAGTAAATACTTATAAGTGTTTTTATTTTCTTTATTATCTTTCTTTTTTTTTAATTTATTTAGTATTTTAGATTACTTTAAAGTATAAGTGACTAAAGGCATAAAAATAAAAGGCAGAGCTTAAATTAACAGAATTGTATTGTAAATCTTTTAAAGCTTTAGCGCAATTAAGTTGCCTTTATACTTAGCGCAAGGTATTAGTAATAAAAGGGGTAAAGATAATAAATTTTAAGTTAAAAAGTATAGATAAGCTGGATAAGGTTAAATATTGTAAAGTAAAGGCTGCTATTAATATATATTCTTTTAAAGCCACCAATATAATTAACTAGATTATTTTTAGGTTACTTAATTTATTATTAATAAGCTAAGATTTCAGTAAAATTATTGCGGAGTTATTTAAAAGTACTTAAAGTATTCCCTAGGTTCCCAGGAGTTATATTCCTCTTTATAGTTCTTTTATTCTTATAGCTTTTATTTCTTTAACCTTATATTCTTTTTTAATTAATAAGATTTTAATTAAATCTATAATTAGTCTATTTTTTAATTTATTTTATAATACTTTTTTAAATAGTAAAATATAAAATACTAGGTAAATCTAAATACTGTCTAGTAGTATCAGTTTATAAATAACTTTTAAAATTATCTTTTTAACTAAGTAAAGTCTAAGTTTTTTAAAATTTAATTTATTACTTAATTATATTATTTTAATATTTACAGTCTTTTCTTTCAGTAAATAATAGTATAGGTAAACTATACTTCCCTCTTTAAAGATTTATTCTTTTAATTTATATTTATTAATATATTTCTTTATTTCTTTTTATATAAAGTAAAGGTATAGTTATATCTTTTTATATAACTACTTTATATTTTTAATTTTAATTTATACTTTATTAATATATAAGCCTTTCTTTAGCGCTTTACATATATTTAATATAAAGCTATAGTTAATATATATAAGGCTAAATCTAGTTAACTTTAAAATATTATTATTATAGGATATTTATATAATTAATAACTTCTATATTTAATTATTTTAATTAAAGTTAATATAACTTTTTAAATAAACTTTAATAATTTAGTTAATATATTTTATTTATTTATTTATTTATACGTAATATATAGTATTAAGCTTATAGTTTATATTTAATTAATTTATAAGTATTTACTAGAATTTAAATATAAAGGTTAATCTTTAATTAAAAATAATCTCGGCTAGAATTATATAATTACCTGCAATAAATCGCAAAAATATAGAAACTAGCGTTTCTATATTTATTACCTTTTTAAATAAAAAGAAGTAAAAGTATTTAATAAATTAATTTATAATTATTAAAATACTATTATATTTAATCTTTATTTCTAGTTTAATAAATAATAGTAATTTAATAATAAAGTTTAATAAAATTAACTTTTATAGTTATTTTAGTACTAGTAAAGGTTAAAGTTTACTGTATAGTTTATACTTTAAAGGTATAATTATTTTATATATTATATAGTAAAAAATAATATTTTATATAACTTTTTTAAGCCTTTAAAACTTAAAATACCTTTAAACTTATTTATAGGTTTTGCAAATACCTTTATATTTATATAATAAAGATTTATAAACTTCTATAACTATATTTTTCTAAAGTTTATTTAATATTTAAATCTTTTTATTTTATTATTAAATTCTTTTATTATTAAACTTTACATCTTTTAAGAATTTATTATTATTTTAAATAATATAGTGCTTTTTAATATATTAAAGTATAATATTATTATTAAATATATTATATATAGTTTAAAGTACTATTTATTAAAAATATCTTTTAAGGGTCTATTTTAAAATTTATTTAATATACTTAATCTTTCCCTAATTATAGTTAACTTATCTATTAAATATATCTATTTATTTATTTTTAAATCCTTTCTAGTAAATTAAAATATAGTTAAATTTTCAAAGGTATTTTATATAATAGATCTGCCTTTTAAAGAGTTATTAAATTATTATAAAATATATAATATTTTTATAATTAATATATACTTTAACTTTATATATTCTTTTTAATAGGTAATATTACTATTCTTTAAATAGAAAAATAATAGCAAGGAACTTTTTATTATATATTAAATAGTTTAATTTTATAGTATATAATATTTGAAAATAAAAGGCAATAAAGTATAGTTTATTATTTTTATCCTTTTAACTAAAGTAAACTTTTATAGTAAAATTAAAAGTATTTATTTTAAGTTTTATTTCTTTAAATAAATTAAATATAATACATATAGGTTTTTTCAAAATCAACTGCTTAAGTTTATTAAAGACTTTTTATATATTTAATATTTATAGAAACTTTTATTTTTTTTTAATAAATTTATAAAAACTTTATTTAATACTTTTATAGTTTTTAATAAATTACTAATAGTAGTTAGTAAATTTTAAAAAGCTTTAGATTTCTTTAACTATTATAAGTATAGGCTAGTCTTTTACTGCTTATACTTTTAATAGATTTATATAAATTTCTTTAAAAGTAATAATATACTTTAAAAAGGTAATTTTCTATATATAAAACTTATATATCTTTAATTCTATAAGTAATTTAATATTTTATAGTGTTTATAATACTTTATAGATATACACTTTATATTCTTTAAAGGTATTTAAAAAAATTAAAATATTATTTAAGTAAATATCTATAATAATATTAAAGTATTTTTTTAATATATTATTAATTATTTCTTAAAATATTATAAAGGTATTAGTAAAATTAAAAAGTATAATTAAATATTTAAATAAGCTATATTTAATTTAAAATGCAGTTATTTATTTATATCTTTTTTTAATTTAAATAAAGTTATAAGCGCCTTTAAAATCTAATATTATAAATTACTTTTTCTTATATAGTCTATCCTATAATTTTATAATTAATAGTAGTAGGGTTTTATTTTTAATAGTAGCTTTATTAAGCCGTTAATAGTTTATAATTAACTATAGTTTACGTTTTTTCTTTAATATAAATATAATAAAATAGCCTGCTTTTAATAAAAAGGGTTAAATATATCCTTTAATATATTATTTAAATAATTATATAAGCTTTTAAGCTTTTTTTTATTTAAATTATAAATTTTATAAAAGGTAATACTTATATTATTTTTAACTTTAATTATATAGTTTTATTAACTATATTCTAGTAGTTTTATATTAAGTGTTTCTTTAAATAGTTTATTATACTTTTAATATTCTTTAAGGATATTCTATAGCTATTTTAATAATATTATTATTTTAAGGCTTTTTGTTTTAAGTATTTTACTAATATTATTAAATACTTTCTATAAAAAGGCAATTATTCTTTAAATTTATTTATTTTTTCCTTTACTTTACTTAAATTTTACATTTAGGTAGATTATTTCTATAATTAAATTAAAAGTAACCTTTTTAATTCCTTTCTTTAACATACTTAAAGGCTTTATATAGGATTTCTGCCCTGCAGCTAAAGCTTTTATAATAGTTTTAATCGCTAAAGAAGCCTTATTATCGCGCTAATAAAGCTGGCTATTTTCTTAATTAATATTAAGGTTATTATATTTTAATTAAAAATAACCGAGAATAATATTATATTTATTAATATTCGCTATATTACAGGGAACTACTCTTGTATATAGAGTAATCTTAAATTTAAGAAAATTAATCTTTTACTTAACTTATCTATTATTATATATAAAGGCTCCTCCTTTTATTTAATAAAGTTAATATAATTTAGTTTTCTCTTTTTAAAGTAACTAGAGGCAATTTATAGTTATAGGTATAATAAAATTGCTTATTATATTATTATTTATTAATATATATAGTTAATATCTTTTAACTATGATCTTTAATTTAAAATATAGTAAATTTTGATTATTACTTTTATTATTTAATATTTTAAAAAATATAATTTTTTAATTATTACTTTATAGCCCTTTTATAAATATAACTAATTATTTCCTAATTTTTCTTTTTTATATATATTCTATAGTTAATTAAAGTTCTTTAAAGTAAATACTACCTTTTCTTATTATAAGCCATTCCTTTATAGGTAATAAAGTTAAATTAGTTTTTATATAGCTTTTTTATAATTTAATTAATCTTTTCATTCTTTAAAGTAAGTTTATACTTTATATACTTTTATATTTACTATTTTTAAAGCTTTTTTATAAATAAATAATGCATTTATTATTTTAATAGTATATATAGTCTAGTAATAAATATAAAGTATTATTAGCTTTTTATAAATACTAATTGTATAACTTATTTCACTTATATATAATATACTTTAAACTATTATACTTTAAGTAATATTATTAATTATATTTAAGCCTTTTATTATAATAGAAGTATTATTTTATTAATTTCATTTAGCAGTATATATAATATCTTTTAAACTTATATTTTTAAGTCTTTATAGCTAATAATATTCTTTTAACTTTTTAGTATTTAATTTAATAATAATAATTTTAAAGTTTTAATATTATATAATTATAATTTATTTTTTAAAAGTATTATAATTTTATACCTATTTTATAAAGTAAAATAGGATTTTAATTAAGGATATATTATACTTTACTTTCTTTTAAAAGTATACTATATACTTATATATAATATAAATAACTTAAAATATAGTATAATACTTTTGATAAATAAGGTTATTTATAGTATAGTCTCTTTATATATAAAAATATATAAGTTTTTTATATATAGTTAAAGTAACTAAAATAACTTTAATAGCTATTTTATTATTAGCTTTATTTTATATATAAAGCTATTTATATAAATATAAATTTATTCTATTTTACTATATATTTATAGTAACTCTTTTAGTTAAATTTGAGTAATATTTATTTAATTTACTTTTAAAGTTACTGTTTATAAATAATATATTTTTTAGCTTTAAAAGTATAGTACTATATTATAATAGTCTATATTATAAAAGGTTATTTTTATTTTTATTATTAAAGTTACTGCTATTAGTTTATCTTTTATTGCTTATAGTAATTTAATTAAAATATTAATAGTTAATTATAGTAATTATTTATTTATTTAAAATATTACTATCTTTATTTAACTTTATATAATTAAAGTTTAAGTTTTATTTTATTAAACTATTTAAGTATAGTAAATATTTATTTACTTTATTTTTTTAAAAAAGTCTAAAAATTAAAAATTTAAGTTTAAATTAATATCTTTTTTAATTTATTATAAATATTTTTCTAGGTTATTTCAAGTATTATCTGCTTTTATCCTTTATTAGATTTATAAATAAAGCAGCTATTATTATAGTATATAATTTAGTTAAATAATATATAATTAATAGTTTTTATAACTATATTAACTTTTTATTTAAATTTTAATATAAGCCTTTAAGGTTTATTAATTCTTAGCTTTTATAAAGCTTTACAGTCTTTTAAAATATATTTTAATTTATTATAGTTATAATAAATAATCTTTACCTTTCCCTTTTAAATAATATTTAAATTTATTTAATTAAATCTTTTATTATTAGAGCTAGCAATATATTTTTATTATTTCTTAGTTTAATTTATATATCTTTAATATTTATAAACTTATTTAAATTACTATTATTCTTTCTTTATATTTATATAAAGTTTATAAAATAAATTATTTATATTTATATATTTTTTAATAAAATTAATAATACCTTTATTATAAAAGAATTTATAAGCTTCCCTTTTAACTTTTAACTTAAATCTATTATAAAATTATTTAATAAAAGTAAAGCTTTTTTATTTAATTTTAAAAGTATAGTTTTTAAAGTATATAGTATAATTAAAGTATTTTCTTTTTAAATTAAGTTTATAAGTTTATTTTCTATAATATATTCTTTATTAATATTATTAAAGATATTTTTTAATTCTTCTTTTAATTAATTATAGCTAATAAATATAAATTAGATTTATTTATTAGCTTTACTTTTATTATTAAAGAAATCCCTTTAAATAAATTTAAACTACTTTAAAGTATTGCCTTTAAATTATGTAATAGTTAAAAAGACTTTACTATTCTTTATATTAAAGCTAGTTAAAAAGTAGGTAAAATAGTTATATAGTTAAGTAAAAAATACTTAAAGTGCTATTGTATTTCTATTAAAGGGCTTAAAAGGCTATATTTTAAGCGACTCTTTTAAGTCCTTTAAAGGTTAATTCCCTTTAAGGTTTAGTATAAAGTTTAAAGTAGGTAGGGCCTAATTCTATAAGTTTATAATAGTTACGTGCTATTGGTGAATTATGTAGTTAAGCCTAGTATTCTCAGCAATTTAATATTAATAGTATTACTTTTATTTTATACAATTAGCTTTTATATATTAATAGGCTTCCGTTATATAAATATATAGTTATTCTATTTTATTAACTTTATTTTTATTTTCGCTTTTATTTATATTATTATCTCTATTATTGTCTTTCCTTTAATAAAGAGGTAAAATAAAGGGTAGAGTATTAAAGTTATTAGAAGAGGATACTGCAGTAGATATATTTATAGTATTACTTAAGATTTTTAATAACCTTTTAAATAAAAGTTATTAATATATAATAATCTAGGTTAATTTTTAATACTTAAATTAAGGTTTATAGGGTTTATATTAACAGAGAGGTTAAAGATAAATACTAAGCTGGGTAATATAGTTATAATTCTATAAAATAAATAGTTTTAGTAAATATAATTATATTAATAACTGTCTAAGTAATTATATTAAATAATTATAACTTATTTAATCTTATATATAAAAGAGATATATAGTGAATGTAATTAAATTATATATAGATTATAGTTATATTGGATTACTTTAGTTTATATATTATAATTTAAGTGATTTGTAGTTTACAGTAATCTAAATAATCCTTCCTAATTAGACGGTCGTTCCATTATTCTTCCAGGGTATATACTGCCTTAGACCCTTTATACAGCCATAAAAGGGTTAGGTTACAACAATTTTATTAGAGAATATACTGTAATAGCCTTGCTATATATATATATATAGTTAATATAAAGGAAAAGGTAAAATGTATATATTGTAAGCGCTTATTTAGTTTAATATATTGCTTATATAATATATATATTAGCTTACATCTACTATATAAGCAAATAAAAGCTCTTTAGCGCTAATAAGCGCTAATAAATAGTAAGTCTTTAGCCTACTTAACTTAATATACCCCTTAATTAATAAAGCTATTCCTAATACTTTATTAACTGCTATCCTAGTTTATCTTTAATATTATAATTATTTAACTATACTTTTAAAGCTTTTATTATTTAATTAAAAGGTCTTTTATTATAAATATATATTAATATTTTATTATAAAGGTAAAAGGGATATAAATGCTATAGCTATTATTAATTTATAATAATAGAAAGTTAAATAATAAAGCTCTTTAAATAAATAAATTAATTTTAAACAGTTAAAATAAATATATTAACTGCCCTTTAACTTAATCTTTTATTTTCTTTCTTTAATTATTAATATTATTAATATTAATAATAATATTAATAATATCAATAATATTAATAGTATTAATAATAATATTAATAATATCAATAATATTAATAGTATTAATATAGCTTTAATAAATATTATACTTTTAATATATTCCTTTTATAATATACTTTTATTTATTAATAATAAAATTATAAAATACAAATACCTCTTTTATTAAATACAATTATAATTGCCTTTTAAAGTAATTTATTATAGTATTAATTATCTTTAAGCGGCTATATTTACTACTACTTTTATATTAACTTTTACTTTAACTTTTACTTCAACTTTTACTTTTACTTTTATATTAATTAGTTTAGCTTTTATTATTACTTCTATACCTATATTAACCAGTTTAATTACTTAACCTCTCTTTTATCTAAAGTTAACGTTTACTATAAATTATAAAAAACCCTCTATTAAACTATATGTTATAGTATCTTTATTAACTCCTCCTCTTCCTTTTACTTTTACTTTAGCCTTTACCCTTATTACTGCTATTACTGCTTTAATTACTACTCCTGCTATAATTACTCTTGCAATAGTCCTTACTTTTACCTTTACTTTTACCACTGCCTTTACTACTATATTATTATCCTTTTTTTATAAAAGTTATTTAAAGTTAATAATTATTAGTAAAAGAGATTTCTTTTAATATATTATAATTATTTATTTTAAATAGTATACTCGTTATTTTAATAATAATTATTAATATATTTCTAATATATTTATATTTTATTTTTATTATATTACTTTTATTTATTTTATATTTTATAATGATTTAATATATGTATTAATTATATATTAACCTTTTAAAATTATAGATAATAGAAACAATTAAATAAATATATTATCTTTTAGTATATATTTATAAATTAATATAATTATATAATAATTTAATATAAAAAGATATTATACTTTTAATTTAATTTATTAAAAGAAAAGGATTTGATTTATATTAAAAAGGTAACTGCTTTAAGCAGCTATAATAATAAGACTGTTCATATATAAATATATAAAGGGTAAAAAGCTTTAAATAATTAATTATTATAGTAATAAAGTATACCCTTTATAGTAAATAGCCTTTAAATTAAAGTTAAGTAGTTTCCTATACTTTTATATTTTCTATTTTAGTAATTATATATTTATTAAATTTAATAATAGTTTAAAATATTTAATGGACTATTAAAAAAAAGGCTTTAATAAACTTATTAATAAATTTAAAGTTAATATAAAAATAAAAAATTAAAAATAATATTTCTTTAATATTTTGATTAAAGATATATATTTTATATATTAATATAATATAAATATATATTAATTTATATACTTTCTTTAATTATAAATTATATAGTTAATTAATTATTATAATTAATATTTTAATTAATATTATAATGAAATTTTATTTTTTAAAAAAGGTAATATAAATTTATTATCTCTTTTACTATTTAAATAAAAGTAAATAACTTAGCTTTAATTATAAATATATTAATAATACTTTAATATATAATACTTTATAAAATAAAGCTTAAAGAAAGTATAATAAAATACCTTTAAAATAATCTTTAAATATTTATATTATTAATAAAAAACATGTTATTTAAAGTAGTTAAAATTTATATATTACTTTACCCTTTATATTAAAAGGTTGAAAAGTATTGTATATATAAATAATAAACTAATTAGTTAACTACTTTAATATACTTTTTATTAAAGTTAATTAAAAACTATAATAAAGCTAAAGCACTATATACTATATTTAACTTTATTGCAATAGCTATATAAAGTATAATGTATTTTTAATATATTTTAATAATTACTTTTATAGTTTATATTATAGCTTTTTTAAACTTTATAATTAATATTAAAATTATAAAAGCTATATTTTATTATTAAGCTTAAACTATTTTATAACTCTTTTAAAATAAACTTTCCAAAAAAGTATATTTTATACTCTTTATAGTTTTAAGTAATTTTAATATTTAAAAACTATTATATACATATAATACTAAAAACTATATACCTTAGTATATACTATATTTTGAGGGGTATATACTATTATAAAGGATAGGCAGTATAGGGTCCTTTATATAATACTAGCCTTTTACTTAACTATATTAACCTAGCTATATAAAATTAATAAAGCTGTAAATTTAGGTTTTATAATACTTTGTTATTTATATTATATTTACTTAACTTAATCCTTTATTATAATTTTTCAACTTCTTTATAGGTTATTTAAATTAATATAGTAATAATATACTAGTCAACTATAGCTAATATATTAATAAATATAAAAAGAAACACTAGTAACTTTATAATTAATATATATTTACCTATTAATTTAACTATAGGCTTTAATAATACTATAAATAATATTATATAAAATAAAATATATAATAACTTTATATAAAATAATATATAAAAGAAATATACTTATATTAATAAATAAAGTTATTAATTTAAAGCTACTCTTTAACTTTAAAGAAAAAGAGTAAGCCTTTAAACATTAACTAAGTAATATCGCTTTAACCTATAAATTATAATTAAAATACTATTAAGGTTTAAATGCTTTATCGGATAATAGTTAAAGAGAAATCTATATTAAAAATATTATTTAGCTTTACTTTAAAGGTAACCTTTACATTTAAAATAAATAGCTTAGTAATTTAAAATAAGCTTTTAATAAAGCGCTATAAAAGTTTTAAAGGGACTTGAAGTATATCCTATTTGCCTTTAATAATATAAATACTAGATATGGGTCTAGGTAATAGTAATACTTTGATAAATATTTATTTATTTAATAAAAAGGAATAGAAAATAATAAATTAAATTATATAAAATAAAGTAAAATAATATTTAGAGATTTTAAAACTTAAAAACCTTTCTTGATTATAGAACTTAAATATATTTATTAATATAAAGGCTAAACTTAAATAAAGTTTTATATTTATTTAAATTCAATGAAACAGTAATTTCTATATAAGTTAAAAAAGGAAATACTTTTAGCTTTTATATAAAGTTTAAAATAAAACTATAAAATTCAATTAAAATATATTCTAAAGATATTTTTAATATTAAAAAGGAAATAGTTTTATTTATTACCTATTTTTAAAATATAGTGAAATTATATGAAAAAAAGATAAAAAAGGCTAATCCTTTAAACCTTCTTTTATAAATATCTTTAAAGATTTAACTATAATTTACCTATAGGTTATAAATATAATAATACTATAATATATTTAAATAGTATACCTATACCTTAAAATAAAAACCTTTAATATTATTTCTACTATAATAATATTAAGTATTTAATACTTATATACTTATATTTAATTAATTATACAAAAGGGTAGGGAAATAAAGTCGTAATTATAGTAAATAGCTTTATTATAATTAAATAATTAAATATTAAAGTTAGAAATTACTTTTATATACCTGTTTATTAAGTTTCGATTTATAAAGGAAAAAGGGTTAATTTACGTAATATTAATTTATTTCTGCTAAAGGAGGACTACAAAAGTCTATTTCCTTTACTAGTTTTTAAAAAGCTTTATTTCCTATAAGTTTAAATAAATAAAAAAGGGGGGTCTTTTTTAAAGGGATATTTAAAAGGAAAGGCTTAACTATTTTATATTTTACGAAATAGCTTTACCTCTTTAATTTACTGCATTTATAAATAAACTCTTTATTATATTTAAAGCGTTTATAATATTCCTAGAAATCCCTATATTTTAATCTCTTTATTAAAAGCCTATAAAGGATAAACTATAAGAGTTTAAGCTTTAAAGGGGAGGCTAGGGCTTTAAATCTTTACTATTTATAGCCCTTTAAGGTTTTACTAAGCTAGTCCTATTCCTTTACCTCTATAATTTCTTTTTTAATTTATCTTTTAATATATATAATTGTAGCTTAATTTTATAGTATAGTAAAAGAGGCTATACTTTATTTAATTAAATAGTTAACTTATTTATTGCTTATAATATCTATATATTTTAAAACTTATAAAATAATAATTTTCTAAAGCGAAATACTTTATAGTAATTTCTAAAAGTATATATATACTTTTTATATAAATAGTAAAAGCTGATTAAGCAGTTTATTAATAATTAATAAATTATTTAAAAAAAGGAAAGTTATTTAAATTATATAGTTTTCCTTTATATATTTAACTATTAACTTTATAGCCTTTAAAGTAGCCTATACCTTTATATTATAAACCTTTATATTATTAAAGTATTTAATATCTATAATTACTTTTACTTTATAATAAATAACCGCTTTTTAGCTTACATTCCCTTTTATTTAAAACTTATTAAAGTAGGCTAAAATTAATTAAAAGGCGAGGGAGTTAATTAGCCTAAAATATATCTTTATTGCAGTTAATTTGCCTATACCTTTTAAGTTAAGATTAGCGAGAATATATAAAGACTTTTTAATAAAAAGGGTAAATTTTATAGTTTTATTAATTAAAGGAGCAGTATATTAAAATTTAACTTATAATAATTAAAAAGGGAGTTTCTTATTAATATATTAATGAATTAAATAATTTTCATTTAATTTTATAAATTCTACTATATATTTAAATTAAGCCTATATTAAAGCAACACTAGCTATAAAGACCTTTAACTTTTTATATAAAATAAAAAGACTTATAGTTTTTAACTTAAAAGGACTGCCTTTATTACAGTTTTAAAGGCTTTATTTATTTTATTTATTAAACTAAATACTTTTATATTTACCTATTCAATAAAATTAGTTTATAATTATTATTTATACCTTAACTACTATACTTTTATTTTATATAAAGCAATAAAAAAGATATAAGCCTTTATAGTTTATACTATAACTTTAAAAAGTAAGCCCTTTTAAGTTTTATTAAATAATTTAAAGAAATTAAAGACTTTATATACTTTACTTATAATTGTTTTTATATATTTTTTAAAGGAAAGCCTTAAATTAAAGTAAACCTTTAGCTATTAAATATCCTTTTTAAATTAAACTAGTTTTCCTTTCATTATAATACCTTTTTTATAAATTTAGCTTTTTATATCGTAAAAGTATAATAGTTTAGTTTTAATATAATTAAAGAATATTATATTCTTTACTCTTTACTTTAATATTTAATTAAATACCTATTATATAAAGGTAATTATTTTTGAAATAGACCCTTTTATAATTAATATAATAATATTATTAATATATTGAAAGTAAAATTAGTAATTTTAAAATTAAAGAATTAAGTTAAAGTATAATATTAATATAATAAAAAAGATAAAAGACTTTTATAAACTATTATATTTAAAGGCAATATCTAATAAATTAACTTTATTACTTAAACTATAAAACTAATTTATTCTTTATAATAATATTAAAGGCTTTAAAAATATTAAAAGTAAATAAAGTTATAACTTCCCCTTTATTTAAAGTAATTTTAATATTATAAATTAAACAGGCAATTACGTTTATAACTACTCTTTTAAACAAGGCTTTAAACTATTACTTTAAAAGGATTTTATATTTAAATATTAAAAGGAATACCTTTTTAATAAATAGCCTTTTTATTATATTCCAAGCACGTTTCCCTTATATATAGTTGGTACTATTATAATAATTGCTATAAATGCGATTATTAGCTTATTCTTTTGCCTGTTAGTATAATAGTATAATAGTTTATTATATAATAATCGCATATAGCTAGTGGCCTTAGGTTTAAATTGTATTAGTGTTCCGTAATTTATAGACCTCTGCCGCTAATAAGCCTACTATATAACAGTACTGTAGGCAGGTACAGCAACTACAGTATACGCTTAAGGGATAAAATAACTGTATAGACCTAAAGGATAGGATATCGTTTACCCTATCTAGTCGTTGCCTTAAGCTTAAAGACAAGCCTTAAGGGAAAGGGATATTGTATTATGTTCCAAGCACGTTTCCCTTATATATAGTTGGTACCGTTATAATAATTGCTATAAATACAATTATTAGCCTATTCTTTTGCTTGTTAGCATAATAGTATAATAGGTTATTATACTTTTAAAGCTTCTTTTTATATAAAATAATAGTAAAATAGGCTTAAAGGCTTTATAGGTTATATAATTAAATTTATTAAACTTAAATATAATAATAACTTTAATGTTTTTAAAGGGGAAAAGGTAATATTTTAATTTAAAGTAACTTTTAAAAAGGTTTATAATAAACTTTTTAATAATAGGTTATATATAGTATAAAAAGGTAATTAATATATTATTTATATTAAATATAGTATTCCCTGCTTTAATTATAACCTTTTTTACTTTTCTTTTAATAATTACTTTATTTTATAATATTTAAAAGTTTTTTAATATTTAAAGTTTTTAAAGGTTTTTAAGATATCTTTTAACTCTTTTTTACGATAATAAATATTTTTTAAAAAAAGCTATTTACTTTTTAAAGTTTAAAATACTTTTATATAAAAAATACTACTGCTTTAAGTAGAATTATTTGGGGCTTAAAATAAAGTCTCGTTAAGCCTATTACTTATAAAAAAGATAGAACCTAGCTTTTTTAAGTAAAAAGTAAACTACTATAAAACTAAACTCTTTAAGATAGTTTATAAAGAAATAGAGTATAGGGAGATATTTAAAATTAAACTACTATAAAGGTTAAATATAGTCCCTATAAAGGGACTAATAATAAATATTATATACTTTATAGGCAAAGATTAAATAATTAATAGTAGATAAAATAATATAGGTATAGAAGGGGTTAAGAATATCTCTATAAACCTAGCCAAAATAAATTCCCCTAAAAACTGCCTAGATAAATATAACTAAGACTGCTTAATTGCAGAATTATTTAATCCGACTTTCCTCGCTAACCTTATAGTCAATAAAGGATAAAAGCGCGTTCAGATAATTAATAAGGCAGACAAATAAGCCGAAAAGGAATTATTACTGCTTTAACTAAAGCAGCTAATTAAGAAAAAGCAACTGTATTTAGACCTTATATCTATAATCTTAAAGACTATATTATTTAAACTATAATACAGTAAAGATAGTAGAATAGTAAAGATTAAGAATAAAGAGGAATTATTAAAAGTAAAGTAAACTAAAATATTAATTTAAGCTATAATTCTAGATAATGCAATAAAGCTTAAAACTAATACTCTTTTAAATGCTATTTTAAAACTTATAAATGCTTTAAAAGAGGATTTAGTTATAAACTTATAAAAAATGACTAAAATATAGTTTTATAAAAAGACTAATTTAGCTATTTCTAAACCTGCCTTATATTAAATAATATCTCTCTTTACTTATGAACACCCTTTAAATAACGAACTATTAAAGAAATTAAATGCAATAGCTATATAAATAAAACTAACTATATAGACTATCTAGTTACTATAAAATTAATATTTTAAAGCTATACCTTTATAATCCCTATAAATAAAGGGATTTTTAAATAACGAATTAATTAATTTTAAAAACCGTAATACTTTACTGCTATTAAAAATATAATTTTATAAGCTTAAGTAATTAAATATTACTGTTAACTATAAAGTAAATTAAAAATAAAGATTAATAGCTTAAATTAATATAACTTAAATAGGAAGGATTTTTAAATACTTATAAGACCTGCTTTAAATATAAATATAGTTAAAATAGTTTAACAGTATATTTATTAAAGCATTTATAAACTTAAAGTTAAAAAGAAATATTATTTTTAATTAATTAACTGTAAAATATAGTTTAAAGGTATACTTTTACTAAGCGGTTAATACTGCATTTAATAACAGGCAAGTAAATATAATTAAAGAAACTGTTATTTAAGTATATATAGGTAATATATAAATAGCAGTAAGATTTTATATTATATTAAATAAAGTTTTAATACCTTTTATCTTTAAAATACTGTTTACTTAAGCTATACAGCTAATATTTAATTATATATTAAAGAATAAAGATTTATATATAAAATATAAAATAAAAAATATTTAAATTATTACCTTAACTGCAGGAGCTATTTAATAAAAATATAAAATAAAGGCATTATATAACTTAAAGCTAAAATAAATATTAACTTTATAATTAAATATAAAGTTAATAAAATAAAAGAAAGCTTAAAAATACTTTAATTTACGTTTAAAAAGGAGGTCTTATACTAACTATTAAAGTAAGCTAAAAAGGATTTAATTTAACTAGTATTAGCTTATAATTTAAAAGATTAAATAAAAGCAATAAAGAAAATAATATAAAAGTGTAAAGAAATAAAGGATTAAAAGAGAAAATCTTAAAAAAGAGTATAAAAACGCGAAAAGATTAAAACTAATATTATATATAAAAAGAAAAGTATAAAAATCTACTTAATAAATAACGCGCTATCTAACAGTTTTATCCCTATTAAAAGTCTTTATTAAAAATAAAAAAAATAAAATAAAGTAAAAGATAATTTAAACTTTAATACTCCCTTCGCCAACTATATTACTTTAAAATTCTTATTTATTAAAACTAGGTTAAAGCTTATACTAAACTAACTAGCTGCGATCCTAAAAACAGTAAAAGGGAAACTGATAATATAAAAAACCGCAATCTTAATATAGATTTTAAAAAAATAAAGAAATAACACTTTCCTAAGATTTTATAGAATATAAAAAGCTAAATCCTAAAATTGCCCTGCTATAGACTATTTATATAGTAGAATACAACGCCTAGCAGAGCGGCAGTATCCTAATTCTTAAAAGGACAAAAAAAAAGGTAGTTAACCTGCTATAAGTCTATATTAAAAAAGGCCTTTTAAAAAAAGGCTATAGGCTATAAAGGAATCTATTCTTTTCAATATAAAAGAAAGATAGCAGCCTTTGCCTTATTAATTTTATTATATAAATAAATAAAGTAACTATTAAAAACGCCTTTATTCCTTTAAGCGCTAATTAATTTAGTAAAGATTTTGCGGGCTATATAATATTATTATTACTAGACTTTTTTTTAAGATATAATTAAATCCCTTTTAATAAAAAGAAGATAAAATATAACTATATTTGCAAGCTTTATTAGCCTTTTAAAATACTATACTCTTTTAATAGGTACTATAAACTTAATAATATAATTTTAATATATTATTTTATAGATATTATTTAATTTTATACCTATAGTATATTAACTATTTTTAAATAATATTGCAGTATAAGGATTAAAATCTATATATAATAATAAAAAAGTAATACTTAAAGTTTAACGCTATATTTTAAAGTACCTTTAAAATCTAAATAAAACATTTATTAATACTAAACTATTAAAATATATTTTCTTAGCAGTAAAATTAATCTTTTATTAAAAATCGGCTAAATTAGTAGGATATTTATATAGTATAGAGGGATAGCAATTAGTAATTAAGAAAATTATTAAAATTAAAGAATAAAAAAACTATAAAACTATTAATAAAGTTTAATCCTTTTTTAATTTAATTAACTACTATAAATACTAGATTAAATACTTTACTTAAATTATAAAGCCTTTAACTAGTCTATTAAAGAAAAATGCCCTTTAAAGATAGATTAAAGAGCAGCAGTAAATTATAGATAAATTTAAAAAACTTATTACCTCTACTTTGATACTAGTAATACTAAATATAAATAAAGGATATAAAGAGGTAATCTTAATAGTTAATGCTAATATAATAAACTAAAGGACAGTTTTAATATAAGTTATAAAAAGAAAAAAAATTTAATTTAATATAAAAGTAGGTATTAGCTTTTATTAAAAATAAAGTATAATACTATAAAAGAAAAGTATAAAGCCTTACTTTAAGCCTTTAAAAGGCTATATATTTATATTTATAAACTTCTATTTATATTAAAAACAGACATTAAAGTAGTTATTAATTAAACAAATAGTAGGATTAATAATATCCCTAGCAGGTATATAACTTAATAGATTAGCTATATCCTCCTTTTTAACTTTATAGCCAAGTATAATTTAAAGAAAGAGAATACTATAGTAAACGCTTTATCCTATAAACCAGTAACTGCTGTAGATAAAGCTAAAGCCTAGAAAAAAAGGGATTTAAAAGATTTTATAGATATATATTTAGGTATAATTTTATTTACTTTATTAAAAGAAAAGTATAGTAAAGAATCCTAGTAAATGATATAATATTTACAGATAATATAAAGACTATTTAATCTTTTAGCTATAAACTTTTAACAATTAAAGAATAAAGTAAAAAGGTTTTATATAAAAGATAGGAAGTTATAGGCTAAACTAATAAAATACCCTTACTAGCTTATATTTAGCTTTAATACTTTAACTATAAAGAAAACAGCTATTTAATAGTATTATATAGAAATAAATTATAATAGATAGGAAATAACTTTCCGATTTTTAAAGGAAAAATACTAGTAGCTATAAATATAGAATAATATATACAAAGCTATTATATTATACCTTTAATGCTAGGGCTTTAACCTATATTGCCCCAGGGAACCAGCTATTATAATAGAATTAACTAAACCTATAAAAAAAGTTTATTTTAATATTTAATATATGTTAAACGACTATAAATATATATTTATTTAAAAGAAGATATAACTTTTATAAATAAATAAAAGTAGAACCTATATTAACTTTATTATCTATAATAATGATAAAGTTTATCTTTAAATAAATTTATTAATTTAGTATAATAATTTAAGCTGTTATAAATAAAGGACTTAAAATAAAATAAAAACTTTTATAGGTATTAATTAATCTAGGTATTAAGATTATCTAGATATTAATATATAACCTTAAAGCTAATGCCTTTATAAAGGTTAGTTATTAAAGCTTAATATTAGTATTGGCAAAAATGGCTAAATGCAATAAAAAGTAGTTCCAGAACCTAGATAAGGCAATTATAGCCGATAAATATACTATAAAAGGCTTAACGAGATACTTTGCATTTTACCTATTATTTAACTAAAAACCGATTTTCCCTTTAAAAGTAAAACTGCTTACTTAGCAGCTAATTAATTAAAATAAAGTTTATATAATAAAAGATTAATTAATAGTATATATTTATATTCTAGAAGAAAAAAAGGAAAATATAAAAATAGCTTAAAATAGAGTAATAATATTTTATTAAATATTAGCTAAAAGGGTAAACATTAATAATTGATACTTTCTGCAAAAAGTAACTAAACCTCTTTTCTTTAATAACTTTATCCTGCTTTATAATGCAAAACGCTAAAAGGACTTATCGAGAGATATAAAGCTAAAAATATATTAGCTAAGACTATTTAAGATTAAGTTTTAAGTAGGAATAATAAAAGCTTACAGGCTAAAAACATTAAATAGGATTCTGTTTAATAAAACCTATTTAAAGGAATATTTAAAAAAGTTAATAAAGGATAAATTTAGCTAACAGATAATTAAAGATAATAAAAAAACCTATATAAATAAAAGCTTAAGGACAGGTAATAATATATTAAAAGATAAAGTAGTTAATAGAGTTATAATTAAAATTATTAACAGTTAAAAATTTAATAAATATTATAATAACACTTTAACTACTAAAAGGGTATATAGGTTATTAAATTAAATAATCTAGCTGAAAGCTAAAATATATATCTGCAGATTAAAGGAGTAAGAGATATATTAATTAAAATATAGTCCTTTATAATACTTTAAAATAGCAATTCTTAGGATAAATAAAATAAATTGGGATAATTACCTTTATATAAAAGATATATAGGCGGGAGTAAAAGATAATATTTTTAAAAATAGTTACTAAATATTATTTTTAATAGGGAAAAATTAGCTGCTAAATTAAAGTCTACTGCCCTACCTATAAAAAATATAACCTAATTATACGATAAAGAGAAAAACTATAAAATTAAATAGTTTATTAATTACTTTACTTATATTAACCTTTTACTTTTAATAGCAGGGGTTAGAATAAATTTCTAAACCTATTAAATTCCTTAACTTTTTACTTTTTATTTTTAATAAAATAAAGGAAATCCTTTATAAAATAAAAGGCTATTAAACGATTAAAATAATTAAAGACTACTAGTTTAATAGAGGAAGGTATTTAATTTCTTTTAAAAAAGGTAATAGCTATACTTTAATTGCTTTATTAAAATTAATAATTAAAAAGATATCGCTGAATATATAAAAAGGCTTTAGATTAAAGGCAATTTAAATAGTCCCTTTACTAAAAACCTAGAATAAAAATACAGTGATAAAAAGGAAATAGGATATACTTTTTAGCAGCTATAACAGTAATAGATTAAGTCTAAAGGCACCTTTAATAGAACTAGGGATTACACTGCCTATAAAATAATATAAATAAAGCTTTAATATACTTTATCTATTTAAAAAATATATAAAGAAACTACCTATAGATATATAAAATCTCTGTTAAAATATAAACTAGCTTAAATATCTTTCTTTTAATAATATATATAATATTTTAAAGATAAGACTAAAAACCTTTAAAGGCATAACGCTAAAAGTATTCTTTAAAAATATAACCTTTTATAAAAGATAATAAAAATAAAGATAGTTTAAATAAAAAGGAAAAGGTAACCTTTAAATAAATTAACAGGTTTAACTAACCAATATTTACACTATTAATAATTTAAATAATAAAATACTTTTAGACTTAAAGAGAGTTAAAGTAAAGATATTAATTAAATAATACCTATTTATTAAAGCTTTATTTAAGGTAAACGGTTAAATAGAAAAGTAAAGTTAAGTTTAACCTTTTTAAGATAAAGAAATCTCTTTAAAAGTCTTTTTACTAGTAACAGGCATATCGATAAGGTCGGCTATATTAGGCAATTAATAATAGCACTTTTTAACAGGATTTTCTATAATTACATAATAAAATATAAAAAAAGGAAAAGGAAGTAAAAGAAAAATAAAAAAAGAATAAAAGAAAAAGGTAAATAAGTTATAGAAGGTTACTTTAAAAGAGTAGTAATTTATATATAATAAAGAAATTTACTTTATACACTAAACTATATATTTACGCCTATAAAAAAATAAAAAGTAATACTATACTTTTTTTTTTCTTTCTTTCTCCTTTACCTATTAAAAACCTATTTTATACCAGCTTAAATATTGCCTTTAACTCAAATTTTATTCTGCAACTATTTAATTTTACTTAACCCCCTTTTTTACTATAATATTTTACTTAAAAAAAAACCTATACTCTTTTACTTTATTTTTCTAACCTACAAAAGGTAAACTAAAACTTTACTCTTTTACTATATTAGCTAAGTATCCTTTAGCTGCACTAGCGATTTCTTTAAGCCAAAAAAATAAAACTTTACTAATAGTTTACTAGTAAGCCAGTATAGCTATTAACTAATATAAATCTACCTTTAACTTAATTAATATATTAACAGCTATTTATAGTTATTTATTAATAAATTATTTATTAATAAATTATTAATTTATATTACCCTATATTATAATAAACTTTTATAAATACTAGATATTAAAGAATTTATATAGCCTTTTTATATTATTAATATCTATAATTTCTTATATAACCTTTCCTATAAAAATTAAGCAGTAAACTTTAATTTAAATATAATACTTTATATAGTAGTAAAAGGACTATTAATAATAGAAGCTGCCTAAATAGAAATTTCAGTACTTTAAAATGCATTTAAAGGCACAGCTTCTTTTCATTAAATAATATTTTAAGCTTTTAAAATCTTTAATAAACTATAATATATCTAAAGCTTTATAGAAAAAAGATAAATCTTTATAAAGTTTATTTATTTTCTTTAATATTAATATACTTATATCTTTAATAAATAAAGGTACTTTTACTACTTTAACTTTAATAGGGATAACTGTAAATACTATATATAATAATTCCTTAACCTATAGGCCTATATACTGAAAAAAGCTAAATTCCTTTATTTATTTAACTTTTATATAGTTTTATATATAAAATAACCAAAGTCTAATAAATACAGTTATTTAAGCTTATTCTAGATTTAATAAATATTTTAAAGATTTATTAATATTGAGTTAAATTAATTAGCGAAACCTTTAAATAAAGTTTTAATCTCCTTTAACTTTAAAAAATACAGGATAATTAACTTAAAAGGGTTTAAACTTTTACTTTAAGATTAATACTAATACTTATACTTTAAAAGCTTTATTAAAAGCTATATAAATATAGTTTAGGTTTTATATTAAGCAATAACTATAAATAAATTTACAGTTATAGACTTTAAAGTAAAGATAAAGGATATTTTGCCTTTTTTACTTAAATACTATTTAATTAAGTTTAATTAAAGTTAATAGGCACTTTTAGGAATAATTTATAAAAGGAATATAATAAAGATTAGTAGGTAGTATTTAATAGATTTTAAAGTGTTAGTAAATAACTTTATAAAAAGGAATTATTTAATTTATTATAATAATAGCTTCTTTTAATAATTATTTATTCTCTTGATAGTATATAAATAAACTAAAATATAATATCTACAATTAACTTTTAGGACTTAACCTTTAACTTTAACTATACCTATATTTACTATTATATAACTAAATTAGCTATAGCTAGGAAAAAGAAAAGTATTTTCCTTAGCCTTATAAACTATACTAATAGTAAAAAAATAAAATAATACCGCTAGGTTAATTACTTAAGCGGCGTCTATAATAAAGGTAATAGTAAAATTAATAAGTAAAAGTAAATTTATATATTTCTCAGTAATGCTATAACCTATAAAACCTTTACTAATTGCGCTAGCACTATTAAAGAATATAGGGAGTTTAAAAGAGGATTTAACTTTTTTTAAAGAAAATAATAGTTCTTTTAATAAATTAAAAAATAATTAAAACTTAAAAAAGAAAGAGTTTTAAAAGTAACTGTAAAGCTTAACTAAAAGGCAATAAAAAAAAATAAAAAAAGCGTTATAAAATTAAGTAAAAGAGGATAAGCTATAATAGTAGCTTTCGCGGTAGCAATAGGAAAAAGGATACCTTAATATCCTTAAATTTAAAGAATTACAGCCTTAAATATATACTATAGCTTAACCCTGCCAGGATTAATAAATAAATTGGCTTAGGATAATATCTAAGAGCAAGTCTATATATCTACTTAGGCAATAAAATAATTAATATAAAATAAGCGGATAACAGCTTAAAATGCCTAGCGATAAATATAGGTTATTAAAATAAAACTATTTAATTATAGCAGTTTTAATATAGGAAGAATAATTTAATATAAATTAAATATAAAGATATTAATAGTATATATAGTAGTGATTCTGTTTTTAGTTCTCTTTTCTTTATAATGCGCTTATTCTATTATTTCTTTATATTATTAATATTTGCTTTAAAGAATTATAATATTAATACTAGGAGGTTTAGCTAGATAAGCATTTTATTAAGATTTACTTCTTTTATTCGCGAATGCTTATAGGGAGGGTTTTATTAAAGGTAATTAATATACTTAATGCATTTATAGTCTTTTTTACTAGCCTACTTAAATAAAGTCAGTTACTTATTTAAGCAACTACTAGATTAAAGAGGTATAAAACTATAAAAATAAACAGATAAACTTAATTTAATAAAAACCAACCTATATTCTCCTTTAATATACTACCTTTACCTATAATTTTATAGCCGTTAAGGCGTAAAGAGGTAACTATTAGTTGCTTTCGACTGCAGATATTATAATTAAATAATTCGCAGTATCTTTTAATCCCTATATTACTTAATTACAGCTTCATGGTTCTATTAAAAGCGCAGTTCCCGCGCTTTATTCCGGTTATTGTTAGTGTATATATATATTTAAAGCGCTAATTCCCCCTTAATAAACTAGCTATTATTAAAGCAATAAAGGAGTAGCACCTAAAATTATAAAGCTTATAAGAATTTAATGTTATTATAAACTATAAGAACTTTAAATACTTTACCTTAATTAAAGCTTTAAATTAGCGATAAGTTTAATAGTTTAAATTCCTTTTTAGCTCTAACTTTTATATTATTTATTGACCTGGCTTTAAAGCTGTAAAGCCTAATACTTTAAGTAAAAAAGTAAAAGATAGGCCTGCGAAATTAAATCCTTTTAATAACCAAATTAAAAACAGGCAATACACTATCTTTTTATAAAGTTCTTTTAGCTTTAAAACTTAAGTAATATTTTAAAAAGAAATCTTATTAAATATAAAAATATCTATAAAGGCTGCCTTTATAGCTATAATAATACTTACAGAAAACAGACTAATTAATAACCTAATCGCAGCAGTATATAAATAAAATACTATAGCGAGAGAAATAGTAACTGCACTCTAAGACCTTAATATCTGCTAATAGTTAAAACAGCTTTGCAAGGAACTCTAGATTGCAATAAATAACTGCTAAGTAATAAATAGCAGAATCTACTATTAAGAGCAGCTCTTTATTCCCCTTAATAATAAGCTTTATATATAAATTTTATTTAGAAACCACTTTAACGGCCTAGCCGGATACCTAGGCAGGTTTAAAACACTAGACCTTATTAGCTAAATATACTAGTTGCTATAAATCTTAAAAAATATTAAAGTATTTATATAAGCCTATAAACTATATACTAAAATAAAAGCTTTATAATCCTTATTATAAGGTTTCCTTTAACTATTATTAATTTTATTTTATATATAGTTATATATCTTTATTAATTATATTATACTACTGCTTACATCCTGCTACTATAATATTACTTATAAATATTTACTAATAGTAGTTTACTGCTTTATTAAATATATTACTTTATACTTATTACTTTACTATTAATAGAAAAGCTAGCTAATATATTTATTAGTAGGATTTATTGCCTTTATAAAATACCTAATAATATTATATTAAACTGCAGTATGTAATTTATATTAGGATTTTAGGAATAATTCTTAAAGTAATTAAAAGTTATATTAAAACAGTTATTAGCCTTTTACTTTAAAACTTATAGCTAAACTAAAAAAATTAATATAAGCGTAAAATAATACCTATAAGCTTTTATTAACTTTTACTAGGATAACTAGGTTTATTAGCTTTTATTAGCTGAATTTACTATAAATAATATAGTATCTAAAACTATTAGTGTATTGCTGTTTTTCGCTAACTATAATTTTAACCTTTACTTAAGGATAAAGCCTTTATAGCCCTGCCCGCTAAACCTTTCTGCAATAAAGAAAAAAAAGTTTTTTTATATTAATACTATTACCGATTAATTTAAATATATTATTATATAACTAAAAGCCTTTATTAAAGGCTTAAGAATAGAATATAGAGAAAATGTAAATATATAAAAAAAGGCATTATAAGTCTATACTATTAAGCAAGAAGTCTTTATCAATATACAAAATATAAAGATTAACCGTCTAATAAAAAAGCTAGATAATAAATAGGCAGGACTTTATATAATAATAAAAGTATATTTATAAGCCTATACTGTCAGCTTACTAAAAGGCATAAAGATCTTCCTAGTTTTATATAACTTTCTTTTATAATTTAAAATAGCTACTTTACTGTGCTTTAAGTAAAAGATAATTAATAAGGCTGAGTTAAGGAATATTTAAGGTAAGGTATTAGAAAGGGAAGATAGTATAGTTAAAGTATAAAAAAAGTAGGAGTTTAAAGCGCTTTTAGATTATTATAATAATAACAGTTTCTACTACTTTATTAAATAAAGATATTATACCGCTATATAATAACCAGCCAATGACCTGTAAAGCTAAGAGAGGGTAATATAAGACTTCTATATAAAAAACCTAAAAAAGCTAAGGCTACCGCAATAGGCACTAAAAAGAATTATAAAAGAAGAAAAAAAGGAAATAGTTAAAAAAAAACTAATACCCGCAAAGCGCCAATTAAAGATTATACTATATTAAAGCCTATACCTAAACTATATATTATTAAAACTAAAAACTATATAATTTGCCCTATTGACCTTTATATTAAAAGTATTAAGATAAATTACCTGGAATTTCGATTTATGCAAGTAATATAGCCATATGCAGCTAAATAGCGAGATAAAAGGGGGGGTACTGTTATGGTACTGACTATAACGCGATATTAACGCCCTGTTATATAAGCTCCAGTCACGTAACCAGGCCCTAACGCGTTCCTAGCTATAGCTTTCTATAAAGCCTTAGGGTTTCCTTACTCTCTATAGTATAATAACAATATTTGCCCTAACCTGCCTTCCTATACTATAACTTTATTTACTTTTAATATTTTTAAAGCTTTTAATATTATTGTAAAAAATAAATTAATTTTATAGTTTAAGTAATAAAGCTAGTTTATTTAATTTATAAAATAAATAAAGTTTTTTATAAATAATAAAATTACTTTTATTTATAAAAAGGATAAAATTAATTTACTAAACTTTACCATTAAATATAATACTTTATAAAAGTCCTTTATCTCTTTTATTATATTAATATTATATTTTAGCTTAATCTTTTAACTTAAAGATTAATAATCTCGCTTTGAATATATTAATAATATCGCTATATTAATTATAAAAGGGTTTATTTAAAAAGCAGTTACCTTTATATAATAGGCGCTTAATAAAATATTAAAGTAAAGAATAAAAAATATAATATCTTTTAACTATATTAAAGCTAAACTGCTATACTTTTATTATATAAAAGGCTAGACTTATAAAGAAGGTATTATAATAAAAGGAAAACTAGTTTAGTTTAAAAAGAAATTTAATAGTTAAAGGATTACTTTAATTTAAAGCTTTCTTTTAAAAAATATATAAAAACACTTATAAGAAAAGTAAATAAAGTTTTTAACTTCTATAAGTTATTTAATAAAAGTTAAAAAAGCGTATTTTTTAAAGCTATTATATAAGCCGCAAAAGCCTATATCCTTTTTATTACTTTATATAAAATAAAAGTATAATAGTTAAGGTATAAATAATAGTTGCAAATTAACTTTATTAAATAAATAAATATATAAATATCTAGCTTGATAAATAAAATAAATAAAGCCTTTAAAGCTATAGTAAAGGTAATTCTTTTAATGTAAGAGACTATAAATATTTTTATTTATATAAAAAGTTAAAGGTCCCGATAGTTGATATTACTTTAATTTAAGTTTAATTTAAATATATAGTAAAATTTATAGAATTAAATTAAAACTATTTAATTAGCTAATATATTAATAAAAAGCTCCCTCTTTAACTACTATAAACTAAACTTCAATATACTACTGCCTTAATTAATAAAGCTATTAAACCTACCCTTTTTATTAAAAAGTCTTTATATATTCTATTTAATTTTAATTTAAAAGGCTTAGGTAAATTAACTGCAGTAAGAAAATACCTAAAATTAATTACCTCCCTCCCACTTTATTTAATTTTAGCTTACTTTAATAAATTTTAAATTAAAAGGAATATAAGCTAAAAAGTAATTATTTACTATAAAGTAAAAGCAGCTATAAACACTAAATGCTTTAATAATATAAAGGTCTATAATATAAAGGTATAAGCTGCTTTAAAGGCTATAAAGCTAATAGTTAAATATATAAAGGAAAACTATATAATTTAAATAGTTTACCTTTTTTTAAATAATTTATTAATTATTAATAAACTATTTAATAAACTGTTTTTATTAAAATAAAAAGCATATATATACTTTTAAAAACTAATATAAAGTATTTTACTTTATAAAACCTTTATTTTATAAGTTTTAAAATATAAGGAAATTATAGGCAATAAATAGGCTAATTGTTTAGTTAAATAAAGCGCAGCCTTCTTTACTATACTATAAAATTAAACTATAATTATATATATTAAAAAATAAACTAAAAGAAATTATAAAAGTAAAAGAATAAAATTAATTTAACAAAACCTTAAAGGGCTATAAATAGTAAAGATTTAAAGCTTTAGCCTCCCCTTTAAAGTTTAAACTTTTATACTTTATCCTTTATAGGCTTTTAATAAAGAGATTAAAATATAAAGATTTTCAAAAATACTATAAATATTTTAAATATAATAGAAAATGTATTTATAAATATAGTAAATTAAAAAAGTAAAGCTATTTTATGAAATATAAAATAGTTAAGCCTTTCCTTTTAAATATCCCTTTAAAAAAACCCCGTTTTTTATTTACTTAAACCTATAGGAAATAAAGCCTTTTAGAAACTAATAGAGGAAGCGGACCTTTATAGCCCTCCTTTAACAGAAATAAATTAATATTATTTAAATTAACCCTTTTCCCTTTATAAATTAAAACTCAGCGAATAGCAGTATAAGCCGCTAGCTCTTAATATCCTATTGCCTATAAGGGATTTATATAACTAGATTACTTAATAGACGTAAATAATAAAATAAATGTTATAAAGCGTGGTATAGCTATATAGAGTATGGAAAAAAATAGAAATAAAGCTTGATTCTAGTAATAAATATACTATAATAGCCTCGCTATATATATATATAGCTAATATAAAGGAAAACGTAGAATATATATATTATAAGCGCCTATATAGTCTAATATATCGCTTATATAATATATATATTAGCTGGTATCTGCTATATAAATAAATAAAAGCTCTTTAATACTAATAAGCGCTAATAAATAGTAGGTCTTTAACTTATTTAACCTAATATATACTTTAGTTAATAAAGCTATTTGTAATACTTTATTAACTACTATCCTAGTTTATTTATAGTATTATAACTGTCTAGCTATACTTTTAAAGCCTCTTTTACTTAATTAAAAGCTTTTTTATTATAAATATATATTAATATTTTATTATTAAAAGTAATAGGGATATAAATGCTATAGCTATTATTAATCTATAATAATAGAAAATTAAATAATAAAGCTTTTTAAATAAATAAATTAATTTTAAATAGTTAAAATAAATATATTAATTATCCTTTAACTTTATTCTTTACTTTTCTTTTTTTAGTTATTAAGATTATTATTATTATTAATAATAGCAGTATTAGCAGTATTAATATAGCTTTAGTAAATATTATACTTTTTATATATATTTTTTTATAGTGCACTTTTATTAGTTAATAATAAAATTATAGAATATAAATACCTCTTTAATTAAATATAGTTACAGTTGCCTTTTAAAGGTAGTTTATTATAGCGTTAACTATTTTTAGGCAGCTACACTTACTGCTGCTTTTATACCAGCTTTTATTTTAACTAATCCAGTTTTTATTACTGCGCCGGCTAATTTAATTGCTTAGCCTCTCTCTTATTTAAAGTTAAGGCTTGCTAAAAATTATAAGGAAGCCCTTACTAAACTGCGCGCCGCAGCGTCTTTATCAGCTCTTACTCCTACTCCTATTACTCCTATTACTGCTTTTACTCCTACTCTAGCCTTTACCCCTATTATTACTACTCCTGCTACTGCCCTTACTATTATATTATTATCCCCTTCTTATAAAGGTTATTTAAAGTTAGTAATTACTAGTAAAAGAGATTTCTTTTAATATATTACTATTGCCTGCTTTTAGCAGTATATTGCTTATTTTAATAGTAACTATTAATATACTCTTTAATATATTTCTTTTTTACTTTTACTATATTACTTTAATTAATTGTATACTTTATAATTATTTAATATTTATATTAATTATATATTAGGTTTTGTAAGCTATAAATAAAAACGATAATTAAATAAATATACTATTTTTTCTTTATATATTTATAAATTAATGCAATTAAATAGCAATTTAATATAAAAAGGCATTGCACCTTTAACTTAATTTATTAAAAGAGGAGGATTTAGTTTATATTAAAAAGGCAGCTGCTTTAGGTATTTATAATAATAATGCCTTTTATATATAGGCGTATAAAAGGTAGAAAGCTTTAAATAATTAATTATTATAGTAATAGGGTATACCTTTTATAATAAATAGCCTTTAAGCTAAAATTAAATAATTTCTTATACTTTTATATATTTTATTCCAGTGACTATATATTTATTAAATTTAATAGTACTTTAAAGTATTTAAAGCGCTATTAAAGAAAAGCTTTAATAAACTTAATAGTAGGTATAAAGTAAATAAAAAGATAAAAGATTAAAAATAATCCTTTTTATTGTTTTTGTTAAAGGTATATATTTTATATATTAATATAATATCAGCAAATATTAATTTATCTACTTTCTTTAATTATAAAATATATAATTAATTAATTATTATAGTTAATATTTTAATTAACATTAAAATTAAATTTTATCTTTTAAAAAAGGCAATATAAATTTATTGCCTTTTTCGCTATTTAAATAAAGGCAAGTAACCTTACTTTAATTATAGATATATTAACTATATTTTAATGTATAGTATTTTATAATATACAGCTTAAAAAAATTATAATAAAATACCTTTAAAATAATCTTTAAATATTTATATTATTAGCGAAAAAAGTATTACTTAAGGCAGTTAAAACTTATATTTTGCTTTACGCTTTATATTAAAAAGCTAAAAAGCGCTATATATATAAATAGTAAATTAATTAATTAACTGCTTCAAAGTACTTTTTATTAAAGTTAATTAAAAGCTATAATAAAGTTAAAGCGCTATATATTATATTTAGCTTTATTATAATAGCTATATAAAGTATAGATTTTACCTTTTTTTAATATATTTTAATAGTTACTTTTATAGTTTATATTATAGCTTTTTTAAACTTTATAATTAATATTAAAACTATAAAACGCTATATTTTATTATTAAACTTAAACTATTTTATAACCCTTTTAAAATAAACTTTATAGGAAAAGTATATTTTATACTCTTTATAGTTTTAAGTAATTTTAATATTTAAAAACTATTATATATCCCCTTTCTTATAAAGTTTATACTTTACTTTAAAGGTTTTTAATAGCTTAATATAAAAAGCGTTATTATTATAATAATATATTATTAAAATATTATTTATATAAAATATAATAAAAGTCTTTTAAGTTTAGTTATAGAAGAGGCAGGACTTTTTAAAGCTTAAAATTACCTTTTATTTCTTTAAAGTCAAGGATAATTTATTACATTATAGTTTTAGCGAGTCTTTTAGCCTATATAAAGGTTTAGCAAGTTTTAAATAAATATTTAATAACTTAAACCCTTTAAAAAGCTTATATATAACTAGTTTTAAATTTTTATCCCTTAAAGCATTAAAGAAAGTATTTTTAATATTATATTACTTTAATTTAAAGTTAAATTTTACTATTAAAGTAATAAATATATAAAAAGAATATACTGCTAGTATACCTATATATATACTCTTTATTATAAAGTATTCCTATAAATCCCTTTAAACTATAAATTAAACTTTATAGTATTTTAAATTTCTATTTTAGTTAAACTTATATATAAAAACTTAATATATAGGTAATAGCTTTATTTTTGCCTTTAAGTATAATATCTTTTACTAAATTCCTTTTATATATAGAGAGTTAATTTTATTATATACAGTTTATTTAAACCTAGCTTTAAATAGGTATTTTATAAACTCTTTCCAGTCTTTTAGCAGTTTCGCTAAATCTTTTTAATAAATAACTTATTTATTAAAAGTAATACTTTTTTAAAAGGAAGCTTTTTAATTTATTACTATATTAAAAATAGTAAATACTATTACTATACTTTTTAATTTACTATTTATTAGCTTTTATTAATTAAATAATACTTAATATAGCATTAAATTAAAGAGTCTTATAATTATTAAGTATATACTAGGCTTATTATCCTTTAAAGTAGTATTTTGTGACGATCCGGGTTGATTCTTAACGGTTAAACCGAGGTTCGCAGGGTTTATATTAACAGAGAGGTCAGGGATAAATACTAAGCAGGGTAACATAGTCACAATTCTATAAAACAGGCGGTTCTAGTAAATACAATTATTAATGATTGTTTAAGTAACTATATTAAATAAGTGACAAGCCAGTCATATATATATAAAGGAGTGTTATGACAATCATTAGGGAACGTAGCTACGTTCCTGATAATTTAAGGTTCGTGATTACTTATATATATCCCTAATTATTAGTGATTCGGTATATACCCTAGTGATTATGTTCCTATTGGCCTATCGTTCCAATATTCCTCTAGACCCAGGCCTTAGCCTAGTCGGGTTATAATATATTTAAGGTATATATTTTAGTCCTATATATTAGGAGATATTTATTAACCTTTTTTATAGGTTATTTCCTTTAAAGTTTGATACTCCTGTAAGTATTAGCTACTACTTTACTGCTTAAAGAATTACTAGCTGGCTTTTCCTTTAAAATCTACTTTTTTAATATAAAAGTAGGTAAATCTTTTATATATTAGTCTGCCTTTAGCTATAGCAGTTTATCCTCTTTTATTAAGTAATATACCTTTAATATATAAGGCTATTTATTTATTAACTCTCTTTTTTTAAAGAGGGGTAAATTGCTTTTAAAAGTATTATTTAAGGTTTTTATTAATATACTGGTTTTATTTATAAAGATTAACTATTTTAAAGTAGCCTTTAATATTTAAAGACTAAAAAGTCTTTTTAAATATACTAATAGTTTACTTAAAGCGTTTATTAAACTAATTTTAATACTTTATATAATTCTTACCTTTAAAGGTATACTCTTTTTTTTTATATTACTTATAAAAGTATTCTTTACTGCAGGAATATATATTAAAAAGAGTTTAAATTCCAGTTTATTTTCTTTAACTTTATTAAATAGCTTATTTAACTTAACTATAAACAGTTTATTTGCGCTTTCTTTTTTACTGTTAAAGAAACTAATTTTATCAAACTCTATATCTTTTATAATAATTACTTTTACTAGGTAAAGTAATTAAATGCAATATATATTATTTATAGTATATTCAATAAAATATTTAATTAAGCTTTTAGACTTTATTTTTAATTCTCTTTTATTTTGGCTAGCTTTACAGTCTTTATTAAGTATATAGGCGCAGCAGCTATATATATAAACTCCACTTTAATTTAACTATAGGTTTATAGACAGCTCCTTTATTAAAAGGGGTATGAAATTGCAGAACTATTACTTTAATTTTTTAATAAGTAATATTATATAAAGGCTATATATTAAACGTATATTAATAATATATACTGCAGCTTTTATACTTTTAGGCTATAAATTAGTTAAAAGGCTTATAGCTTTAAATATTTTTATTAATTTATTTATAACTTCTTAACCTATATGCTTTAAGGCGCTATTTAGCTTATATTTATAGGAAAGCGTAAGCTTTAAGCTAATTCCTTTTGCGTTTACTTAAATTTAGAAATATATTAAGCCTTTAACTATAATTATAGCTTTTTTATTATTTTACTTAAACAATATATTAAGATATTATATTGTATTTTTACTATATTTATAAAGTTAAAGAAAGTATTAAAAATAGTATTTTATTTTTTATGTAGTAAAGGGCGTATATATAATTATAAAGTATATTTTTTCTTTAAGTATTAAAAGTTAATTATCCCTATTATAAATATAAGGATAGTCTTAAAGATCCTAGTATACTTTAAAGAATTGTTTTAATACTTGTCTTTTAGAGATTCTATAAAAGATAACCTATTTTATATATATAAAGATATAGGCTTTATACTCTATTCGCGTAGTTCCTTTAATATATATATTCTTTACATTCTTTTACTAATACTTTAAGTGCTTTTACGCCTAAATATTTTAATTGTAAATATTAAAGCTGCTTTAAGTTATTATATAGTATTAATAGGTTATATTTTCTTTTTCTTTTTAATATTATATAGATATAGTAGTCTGCGCTAAGAAAAAGGAATGAAGCAGTTATACTGCTTAGGATAGTATACTTAAAGATAAGGGCAATATACAGCAATAGGGGTTTATATTAAAGAAATAGAAAATTATACTTATTCTTTACTTTCCCTATAATAGTATTTAAATTTACTATATTAATATATCGTATATTATTCCACCTTATAAACTATATTCCTACTTTTTAAACCTTTAATAAAAATATAATATTAATATAAAATCCTTTAATTATAGCTATATCTATAAGCTTTACTAAACGCGCTGCCTTTTTATATAGATTATAAAAAGCATTCTTTAATAGGCAGTATCCCTTTTTAGCTATAAAATATTTAACTCTTTTTATCTTAATATAATTATTTTCTATATTTAACATAAAAAGCTAAAAATAAAGTAATTCCTACTATTTATTAAATAAATAGTATTATAGGTATTAAAGAAAGTACTTTAAGAAAAGTAGTAAAGTATATTTTATATATTAGTATATATTAATATATTTATTATATATACTATAAAGCTTACATTTTCTTTATTAATTAAATTTAAAGAGATTAAAGCAGCTATAACAGTTAGAGCTATACTTCCTTAAACTAAGGCTATAAAGTTTATACCCTTTTTATTAAGCTTATTGCAGAGCGTATACTATTTATTTTTTTAAAGGCAAATATAAATTTCTGCAGTTTATTACAGGTTAAAGATATATTTCCCTTTTTTATTAGGTTTTCCTTTAAATTCAGTAAATAATATATTATAATCCTATAAAGACTAATTATACTTTTTTTATTTATATAAGTATTTTCTTTTTAATAAAAGCTTTTAAATATATAATATTATTTACTCTAGCTTTATTTAAGTAATTATTAAATATTATATAAAATCTATAAATGTAATTCTCTATATTCTATATACTATTTAAAAAAAGTTAACTAAATTAATTAAAAGAGAAGATTTTAGCAGTTTTACTGCTTTTAATTTAACTATTTATATAGTATAGGTAATATAAAGTAAAGTTTAAGGTATAGTATACTTTAATAGCTTTTAAAAAATCCTTTTAGGCAGCTATTCCTATAACTTTAAACAGCTTATACTTTACTGTATTTATATAAACGCGCGCCTAGTTTATATATTATATTTCTAGCTTTAAATTCCTATATTCTATATTATATAAAACGCATTTATATAAAATCTATACTTCGTTATATATTATATCTTTATAAAAAGCTAATTATTTTTTAAACCTTTCTATAATTTAATAAATAGTAAACTTAGCGTTTAAGTTTTTATTATTTTTATTAGCTGCTTTAATAGTAATAAAGGCTAAGGCTATAGTTTAAGTTACAGCTTTAAAGTCTATAAAGACTAAAATATAAATACTAGTATTAATTGTCTTTTATATCTATTTAAAGATTACTGCCTTAGCTTTCCTCTTTTTAGTATATAAGGCAATAGTATATTAGTATTTATAAAGCAGACTATTATAATAAATAAAGATATCTGCTAAAGTAGCTTTTTTTTTAAATGCTTTTAAGGCAGTTTCCTTTACTTTAGTTAAAGTAAATGGCTTTAAAGCAGGGAAATAGTTATTATTTTAATTAGGGAGATTAAGATTAACTTTATTTTAAATCCTTGCGGTAATTATATAATTATTTACAACAGTAATCCATTTAATTTACTAGACCATTAAATCCAGCTTTTTAAAGGTAATATCTCTTGTATTATCTATTATAAAAGGTAGCTTTAAGAGTTTAAAGGCAAAGGGAAAGAGTAAAGGTAAAGATATAATATTAAGGGAAGTTTCTAGTAACTCTAGTAGTTACTACCCAGGCTTATAACTGTGAACCGTTATACCAGACCAGCAAAAGTAAAGTATACACCTCTGCAATTATAGCTGATAATGCAAGTTATATTGCCGTTATCATACCCCCCCAGATTGGCGAGGGCTGTATGCTGAGGTAATCTAAGTCGATAATTCGTGGGCTCAATTGCTGAGCTAATAGATGTGGCCGCTTGGTTGGGCTCAATATAGTAGATATTCCCTGTCTAGACAAAAGGCGCTTTTTTTAGCCTTATTCCTTGATTGGATGTTCCATATATGCATGTCGTAAGCAGAGGCCTTTTTCCGTTAGGCATGCTTCTTGCAGGATTCAAACTCGTGATGTCTTGGATAGCAATTTGTATGCAAATGGAAGTTTCAGGCGTCTGCCTCGTCCCGAGAGGGTTAGCCTCCCAGGCTTATAACTGTCGCGGAGCGCGGCACAACTATGTGGAGCATAGAGAGAAATGGGAATAAAGCTTGATTCTAGTAATAAATATGCCGTAATAGCCTCGCTATATATACACATAGCTAATATAAAGGAAAACGTAGAATGTATGCGTTGTAAGCGCCTATATAGTCTGATATATCGCTTACGCGATGTATATGTCAGCTGGTATCTGCTATGTAAGCAGATAAGAGCTCCCTAGCGCTAATAAGCGCTGATAAATGGTAGGTCCTTAGCCTACCTAACCCAACAACAAACAAACAAACAATACCTATATAACTTTATTGTTTGTTTGTTTGTTTTATTATTTACATCTATTAAGTAAGCTAATTATATAAATCCCTTATAGGCAATGAGATATTAAAAGCTAGCGGCTTACGCTGCTATTCGCTGAGTTTTAATTTATAAAGGAAAAAGGGTTAATTTAGGTAGTGTTAATCTATTTCCGCTAAGGGAGGACTATAAAGGTCCGCTTCCTTTACTAGTTTCTGGAAGGCTTTGCTTCTTGTAGGTCTAAGTAGGTAAAAGAGGGGGGTCTCTCCTAGGGGGATATTTAGGAGGAAAGGCTTAACTATTCTGTATTCCGCGAAGTGGCTTTATCTCTTTAGTTTGCCGCACTTATAGACAGGCTCTTTATTATACCTAAAGCGTTTATAGTATTTTTAAAAGTCCCTATATCCCGATCTTTCTGCTAAAAGCCTGTAAAGGATAAAGTATAGGAGCTTAAATTCTAAAAGGGAAGCTAGGGCCCTAAATCCCTATTATTTATAGCCCTTTAGGGTTTTACTAAGCTAATTTTATTCTTTTATTTCTATAACTTCTTCTTTAATCTATCTTTTAATCTATATAATTATAGCTTAGTTTTATAGCGCAGCAGGGAAGGCTGCGTTTTATTTAATTAAATAGTCGGCTTATTTATTGCCTATAATATCCTTATATCCTCGAACCTATAAGATATAGGTCTTGCAGGGCAAGATACTTTATATTGATTTTTAAAAGCGTATATATAATTTTTATATAAAAAAAGGGGGCTTATTAAATAGCCTGTTAATAACTAATAAATAATTTAAAAAAAAAGTAGGCTATTTAAATTATATAGTCTTCTTTTATATATTTAGTTATTAACTTTATAGCCTTTAAAGCAGCCTATACCTCTATATTATAGACCTTTATATTATTAAAGCGCCTAGTATCTATAATTACTTTTACTTTATAATAAATAACTGCTCCCTAGCTTATATTCCCTTTAATTTAAGACTTATTAACGTATGCTAAAATTAAATAAAAGGGGAGGGACTTAATTATCTCTAGGTATTTCTTTATTGCAATTAATTTGCCTATACCTTTTAGGTTAAAATTAAAGAGGATATATAGAGACTTTTTAGTAAAAAGTATAGGTTTAATAGTCCTGTTAACTAAAGCGGCAGTGTATTAAAGTCTAGCCTATAGCAGTTAAAGAGGAGGTTTTTTATTAATGCATTAACTGATTAGGTAATTTTAATCTAGTCCTATAAACCTTACTGTGCATTTAAGTTAAGCTTAGGCTAAAGTAACACTAGCTATAAAGACCTTTAACTTTTTATATCAAATAGGGATATTTATAGTCTTTTAAACTAAAAGGACTGCTTTTACTGCAGTTTTAAAGGCTTTATTTATTTTATGTATTAGGCTGGATACTCCTGTATTTACCTGTTTAATAGGGTTAGCTTGCAATTATTATTTATACCTTAGCTACTATACTTTTATTTTATATAAGGCAATAAAGAGAATATAGGCCTTTGCGGCTTATATAATAGCTTTAGGGGGTAAGCCTTTTTAAGTTTTATTAAATAACTTAAAGAAGTTAAAGACTTTATATACTTTGCCTATAAGCGTTTCTATATATTTCTTAAAGGAAAGCTTTAAGTTAAAGTAGACCTTTAGTTACTGGATATCCTTTTTAGGCTAGACTGGTTTTCCTTTTATTATAATACCTTTATTATGCATTTAGCCTTTTTTATAGTAAAAGTGCAGCAGTTCTGCCTTAATATAGTTAAAGGATACTGTATTTTTTACTCCCTACTTTAGCGTTTTATTAAATGCCTACTATATAAAGGTAGCTGTTTCTCGGGTAAACCCCTTTATAATAAATATAATAATATTGTCAGTATATTTAAAGTAAGACTATTAGTCTTTAAGCTAGAGGATTAGGCTAAAATATAGTATTAATATAATAGGGGAGATAGGGGACCTTTATAAAGCACTGCACTTAAAGGCAAAGTCCAGTAAATTAATCCTATCTCTTTTACAGATAAAAGCGGTTCTATTGCTTATAAAAGACTCTGCCTATTTTATAAACTAGACAGGCCAGCCTTATTGCCTAAGCTATAAGACTAGTCTATTCTTTATAATAATATTAAAGGCCCTAAAGATATTAAAGGTAAATAAAGTTATAACCTCCCCTTTACTTAAAGTAACTTCGATATTGTAAATTAGGCAGGCAACTAGGTCTATGGCTGCTCTTTTAAAGAGGGCTTTAAAATACTGCTTTAAGAGGATTTTATATTTAAGTGCTAAAAGGGATACCCTTTTAGCAAATAGCCTCTCGAGGCCTTTTCTTATATAAAATAGCAGTAAAATAGGCCTAAAGGCTTTATAGGTTGTATAGTCGGGCTTGCTAGGCTTAGGTATAATAGTAACTTCGGCATTCTTAAAAGGGAGGGGGTAATATCCCAGCCTAAAGTAACCCCCAAAAAGGTTTATAATAAACTCTTCGATGGCGGGCTACGCGTAGTGTAGAAGGGCAACCGATATGCCGTCTGCGCCAGGCACAGTATTCCCTGCTCCAGTTATAGCCTTCTTTGCCTCCTCTTTAGTAACTGTCTCATCCCACAGTATCCAAGGGTTCTCCGGTGCCCGGGGTTCCCATATATAATTTTATTATATAGGAAGCTTAAACCAGTTATATTGTAATATTTGTCGGCTCTAGACCTTATTTCCATTTAGTTGCATTTTGATATCCTCTGTATAGGCTATTAGTATATATAATCACCTAATTTAACGAGCTCGACTATGGCGTCGTGGCGGGCTTCCCACTCCCGGCATATAGGATAGAGGGAACACTTTGAAGCATTAAATAATAAGCCAGGATCGTGATCAAGGACAGGCACGGCATTGACAAGACTTGTACCTTCGGTACACTTAGCCACAGCATCACTGAACTCCTTATCAACACAGTACATATTGTTGACTACAGTAAGATAATTGGAGTAGTTCCTTTCTCAAGCTGCCGTGATAACTCTATCTGAGGCAGGGACTTTGCGGCCTGTCATAAAACATTGTAGGGCTAAGAGGACATTGGGGGTAAGAGTGAGTGAGAGGGCTCCTTATGGTTTGGCGATGGAATCAAGTGGTAGAGTAATGATGGCCAGGGAGAAAAGCGTACCGTGATGCCATATCGAGCTCACGGTAGTCAAGGTAGCCTCTTAGTCGCTTTGGAACCAGACGATCCTAAGAGACTCACGATTCCCAGAACTCGAAGCTAGGTACCTCCATCTCATCCATGAGGTCTACTCGGTTCTCTCAACATGAGCCTCTATCTTCACAAGGGGGCTGTTAGGACCAGGTTTGAAAGCCTGATTACTTGCTCACCGTCGATGAGGAATAGGTAAACGAGGAAGTTCACCCCAGCTAAGCGGCGATCAGGAAGGGCTTTAGGGTGCGCCCAGCACGGCCAGCCAGGAAGATCCCTTGCGATGAAAGTGTGTCGGCTCTTCTGGCTCGGGAATGGCCAACGCTTGAGAAAATATTTGTTACAGTCCTTCCTGATTTGTGTGGCGGCTGGAACACACGCTCCCACCCATGTTGATGGCGGGACAGCCCTTCTAGTCGGTACCGGAGTTAGGGAGGCTTTGGAAAGTCGGGAGCCTATATTGATGGGCATGTTGTAAACAGTTAGGCTTTCATATAGCGTGTTGAGCTTATCTGAGAGCGGCGTGGGGGTGATATTGTCTATATACAGTTGGTACCATCATGATGATTGCTATAAATGCGATTATTAGCCTATTCTTTTGCCTATTGGCGTGACGGTATGACGGTTCGTCACATATTGGCGTAGTGTCGCGTACACACAGGAATTATCTACAACCGGGATCACGATAATTGCCGATTGTGATGCGATATTGAGACATGCATAGATATCAAGGGTGTCAACAGCTTCCGTTTCACTGTGAGTCTCACCTACGCAAGCCACAGTATTCAGCTCATTGCAAAAGCCGCTGCCTATCTCCCACGACACATTTCCAATCTCTTAGGGCTAAAAGCTATTTTTTGCTATAATGTGACTCATAACCATTGACTCAGATGACTCTGTGGACAACTGACCTGATGAAGATGAGAGCGAGCCTTGGCTATGTAATATTTTAATAGCTGTGAAGGTTCGGACCACAGTTTGGCTATTGTTACATATGAGTGCCTCGCCGGCGTCCACACTTTTGCATGTAATTAGGAAGCGAATAATTGAATTAAATTCTTATGCAATGTACTACAAGTGATACAGTTTACATGCACCCACGGGTTTGATGAAGGCGCTATTGCATCTAAGATCCATCGCTCACTATGGGTGATGACTCAAAACTATTGTACTACTACTAACGCTTGGGACATATTCAAAAACCCCAGTAGTTATTTCTTTCTTATACTAGTATGGGCATAGATGAGACAAGTACTTCAGAGGTCACGCCTGCTTTCGCCATAAATGGCGCAGTGTTACTTACCGAGCGTCTTATTCCTCTTTCTGTTATAGCCGGCACTAAACAGTTCTAAGAAGAATATGTCGATTGGAAATAACTGCATGTGTGATAAATCCGGTCTCCTAGTCCGATAAGCTGCATAATAAGGTCACTTATCCACACGCACAGTGTGGGCTCATATTTTGCTGGATTTTGGTACCGAGAGATGCTACGAAGTACTATATACTCCGTACCTGGATGGACAAACAACAAGGGAAGTGCCTAAAGATTTTAGCTGCTCCAATTTTCACTATGGGCTTTTAAGAACAACAATGAGAGGTTTATTTCAAGCAGTAAGAATCTTTATTTCCCCACCTCTATTATAAGCTCCGTAATTAATTTTTTTTATAATGGCGTTCGACTACTTAGCCAGTTATAAGTTGAGATTTACTAGCGGGCGACTCCATACAAAAAAGAGAACAAGAATGTATGAAATGTGACAAAAAACACTTACGAATATTCAAGCCACCCAAGACGCTGGAGTTTTACTAGCCTGGCCGCAAGCTTCCGAACCGACTATTGCTGACTAGTCGCTTTAAACCTAGTTAGCTAGTCAGCTTCAAGTAAGCAGCAGAGCCCGATGGAATGTGGTACTACTGGCTTGAACTCAAAAGGGGAGTTATTCTAATTAGCTAATTAGTGTTAAGATTCTCGGCCAGTGCATATTTCATGCTTAAATTAGTGTAAAACACACTTAAAAAGAAATCGTATGAGGTAGATACAGAGTAGAAAGGAGGGATTTAGTAGGCTAATAGGTAGTTATAGTATAACTACCTATGTACAGGGGACACACGCGTGCATTATGTGTATCCCATTATCCGGGAAAGCAGTCCGATTAGTCGCATACCTAGTCTTTATAGTATATATCTCCCGTTGGTAGGGCGATATTACTACTGTGAAATAGAGGGGTCACTTGCTGCATTCCCTGTCACGGCTCGCTACGGTGGAGGTCGGTGCAGACTGCCGATCTCCGTTGCATGTGGCTGATTGTCATGAGTCCATGTGACGTTGAAAAAGAGGCAGAATTGTGACTCTCTCGCTGACGGGCGGGTCAGAGTGGCGCGATCCCTTAGACAGACATTCGGTTAATTAGGCAATGTGGGATAAAATGTTTTATTTATAGTACATCTCAACTCATAATACCCTAGAATATTTTTCTTGTATCTGGTGATATTTACTAGCTTCTTGGTCAATACGCTGATGTTGGTTTACGGAATTAAAGATGAGAGAAAGCTATTCGTATGAAGGTGAGAATTGCAACCCCGCCTACGTCACAACACTGCTTTAGCTATCACCATGACATTTCGTAACCATTACATAAAAACCTTGAGGGATTTATCAATTGCGAGATCTTTATGCCGATCTCCCAGACTATAGCTTCCATTGAAGGCTGTTCGCCTATATGATGCCTATGCGAACCCTTTTGGATTACTAAAGCTCTATAAGCCGATTATACTAGAAGCTGTTTTAATGCTTTAATAGATTACTTTATTCCAGGCTATAATAGACAGCTCCATGTAATTGGCCATTTCTTTATGGCATCTCTGTATATTATAGATAATTAGGATGCTATTAATCTGCAATAAATACAACGGCGGGACGGAACAGTGCATCCTATGTCAAATTCTCTCGCCAACGCTATAATGTTGGGGCTAATAATTGTTAGGGCTCCGTTATTTAGAGCGCTGGATAACACGGCGCTCATCTCGACTGCATGGATATATATAAAGGAGATCAAAGTACTGTAACGAATATTGGAAGAGCGTAATATTTATACTGGTAAACCTTCTAGAAACATAAATCAGGGAATCAGTAACGAGTTGGATGGGGGTGGGATCAGGGCAGCTGTCAGAGACACAGGCACAAAAGGAGTGTGAAAGGGTCTAGGAAGGATACGAGCCACAGCTACGGAGTACGCGATGGCCGAACAGGTAGGGAACAAGTAATTGACTGTATTAATCTCTGACCTTCCATTTATCTCGGGGAAAGTGTTCTTCTTTATATATCTTGCTTTAGTCACATGATCTAGGCTAGGGCCCTCTCTTAGTGATATTACCCCTTGCCTCTTTAGGCACCTAACAGCAACATCCACAGCAAAACCGAGGTATAATAGGCTTGTCTGAGACATGAAAGCATAGCCAATGGTAACCCTAGACTAATATGAACGTTCTATCTATATTAAGCAACCTTTGGAAATAATGTGTGGCTGAGTTGCGGAAGGCGTTATTTCCGCTAACCATAACATAATTTATCGTACCTTCCTATTCCCAATGTTTTTTAATATGATTACTATAAGCGATACGAATAAATACTCAATAAGCTTACTTGTATGGAGATAAAGTTTTACTTTTACTGGAATTAGAGTTTAATAATTATGAGCCTAGGTGCATAAAAGGGTAGTACTGCCCCTAGTATAGCTCTAGGTTAAAACCTTTATTTTATTTCCAAGTGCTTATTTATACATTAGAGACGTTAACTATGAACAGCATTTATGTACTATGATGAGTGTTATATCGTGATCTACTCTATATATATAATATATTCACCTATGGAGTACAGAGTATTTGTGCTGGATTTATGGTCTAACAGGTACCTATTAGAGTGACTGCGCTTATAACATCGGTGGTGAGTGTAAAGTATACCACCCTTTTAAGATAATAATTTACTTTACTGATATATTATTATTATAAGTATAAGCTACTTGGAGCTATAAAATAGGCTAAGAATTAAAGTAAGATTTGCAAGCGAAAATCCACTATTTAGGTAAGGTCATAGGAACTATATGACTAACTGCTGAGCTTTAGTTTATGGGGAAATCCTATACCTTCTGTTTAGAACATTGAGGTATATAACTCTTAATAGCACATGATATCTTCAATGGGGCATTTATTGTGGCTCTTGCATCTTTGGAGCTGCTACCTCGATAGCTAAGCTTCTTATAGCTCCGTGTATTGGGTGAGGGTAATATTTTATGGGTCAAGACTGTTGGCTCTTTGCACCAATTGTCTTTGTAGTCATATTGTAAAATCAAGTTAAATACCTGTCCAAGGCTTACATTCTCCTCTCATAGTGGAGTTCACATTATCGCAATGCTCTTGGCGCTTATGTATAAATATTACTTGCCATATTAGGAATAGTGAGCACCTTGAGCGGCTTGACGTCAAAGCACACGAAGTGCATTGTTTGGTGGAGATGGCCTTTATTCTGATAGACCTCAGCAGTACCTTTATTAGTGTATACCATCAGTGCCAGGGGAAGTAACATCTATGTACCGTCAAAAACATCACATGGAGTATTATGCTGCGATAGTTCGCAAGCTACGCCGTAATGTAAGTCTAAATCTTATGTCGTAAAAGGGTCTGTGCGATACAGGGAGATTCCAAATGCAGCAGGACTGATAATCAGTTGAGAAGAAACTATCTACACTCCGAAACAAAGGGCCATTTACTGGCTGCTGGAAACGGAAGGAAGTTATGTCACGGACTCTCGTATTTCACGAAAAAGACTCCATAACGGTTGCTTGTGACCAAAAAGCTATGAGAGATACCTTGTATACTCCAATTTAGTCTCCCATTCAGAGCGCGCTGCGATACAGCACAGCCACTGTGCTCTGACGTGAGGCATGAAGGCCCACCTGTTCGCTGTATGCTTCATCAGCATCACTGACTTTCACATGTATATATAGTCATGTCAATAGCCATGTTTTCAATCAGACTATCTTGGGACAACACATCTTAACAAACACTCCAACAAACACCATCACTACTCTCAACCTTCTCTGAAGCCATTATTAGCATTCTAGCAACAAACCATCATCACAATGCTCTTCAAACTCAATCTCGGCTTCCTTCTTCTTGGCCTTTCCGCCGTTGCACATGGGGCAGGTCTTAGAATCGATCCTCGCGGACTTATGCCCCAGGAAGCCTGTTCCCTCCAAGGGGTGAACTCGGGTGTTGCCTCGGTCGATCTACAGGCTCTTGCCGTTGCCCTTAAACAGAATAGCCTTCAGTCGGGCCGCATTGAAGATAGCATTCTAATTAAGGCATCGCACGCTGTGAAGTTTGCCGCGGGTACAGCAGCTGTGTGCGTGCAAAACAACTACTTGTTCGATAATGCGCATTACTCTCGGTCAGATATTGCAGATGCAATCGCAAAAAGCTTTTTCAAGTGCTGCAAGGGAACGACATTTTGCAATAACAAGCCTTGGAGCACTATTCGCGGCGATACTGGATTAAAGGCAATCGTTCAAATTCAGAATCCCGGAGATAAATGCAAATCTCCGAATGGTGGTATTTCTGGAAAAGTCGAGACTGCAACGATTATTGCTAAAACGGCGCAACTCTTCTATGGTGTCTTTAGGGCATTCCAGGGTTGATTTATATTAGAATTATGTTCTTTGGGTATGCTGGTTTGATCGTGATGTTGATCTCCCATCGCCTCGATTGTTAGCGGTCGCGAAGGTAAAGAGAACAGTCAAGGATGCTGGGAAGCGGTCTGTGTGTATGTAGTAGGTAGCTGGCTATCTCTAAATTCATGAGTTGTGCGGCTTAACAGCAAAGTCCCCGATTTCAAGTTCTTTTAATGATTGACGTTTAATGTCTTCATTGAGATGACCTTCATCTTCAGGTATGGAACTGGAGGCGATCGATTATTTGACAACGGCGAGATGGATTTCCTGCAAACTTTCCAACCTACCTGCCAGACGAATCTGCATTGTATGGAAATGGCGATCACCATGGTTCCTATGAAGCACTTGGTAACCTGTCGTTTCCATTACTGGGGTATCGCTGCATGGACTCTAAGAGGACACTGGACCTCGATATACCGTAGATTTCTCGGCGAACGGGACCATGTTTGTCATGTACGAGTCACTGGATTCCAAAGAATACACTAACACGATCTCTCAAGAGTACTATTCTGCTCATGTCCCGACCACATATATGTCTATTGCGTCAGCTCCAACAGCCGTTGCCCGACATCACCTTTGGAATGACTGATGACCATCGCACGGCCTCCGAAATAATCTGGCAACTGGCCATATGTGTTTGTCTTGCCCTTCGAGATCGACACCGACTTCAGACTCTCAGCTGCTGCGCTGGAGATGGTCATCACCGATCTGCCCCATCTGTATAGAGACAGCAACTAAGATCATTCTGGATCCGGCAGTTCCCAAAGAGTGGGCTGGCGGTCGTGTCAATGGCGGAAGTCAAACAGGAGGTAGAACCATTGACCTTTCGCGGGATAACAACCATGTGGCTAATAAAGGCTACGTTGTGTGGTAGGACACTTACCTGTATTAGAGACAAAATCTGGCAAAAGTTGTCTCAAACTTACGGGATTCATGCAAGTTAATATCGAGATGGGTCAGATTGATGCAGTAGCGCTTGGACTGCTGTGCATATCTAATTTGACCTAATATTCTCGGTTGTAAATGAATGTCTAAGAATAATTCGTTTTACCTTGTTGCGGTTAATCATGAAGGGCAAGTTCACCGAGAAGGGAGATTTCTTTTCCTTTTATGTACAACAAGACTAATATTAAAGTGAATGATGGCTGTACATTGTTTCTCAGTGATACAGGCACAAGAGGAGAGTGAAGGAGTCTGGGGAGGATCCGAGCCACAGTGTAGCTGGGGAGCAGGTTGGTGACTGTATTGATCTGACCTTCCTTTAATCTCGGGGGGGGGGGGGGGTCGGC
>JAOALB010000243.1:0-43870 GCA_025331125.1 Mycogone perniciosa
CCTTTTCCCTTTTATTTAAATTATCTTTATCTCTATTATCCTTTATAAAAGGTTATACTTTTAAGGAATACTTTTAGCGTTATACCTTTAAAGGTTCCTAGTTTTATCTGTAAAATATTATATATACTATAAAAGGAAAGATATTTAAGCTAATTTATATTTTAATAAAGATTTTATATATTTATAGGTAATTCTTTTATACTCTTTTTAAGCGGATAAAGTATATTAAGGCCTTATTTATATTATTTTATTGAAATAATAAGGTTATACTGAACCTTATTTATATGCAGCTTCTAGGAAGCTGCATATAATACAGTAATAAGGAAATAACTGAGAGTCTAATTGGGTTAACAATAAATAAATAATTGAATTGTAATTAATCTAATAGCTAAAAAGCTATAGAATATTTAGTGTATGTACGGCTGGATTATAGAAGTGATTGTAGAATAATGCTTTGTCTTCTATAATAGTCCTCCGACTAGATAATAGGAATATAGCGGCAGAATTGGGTTTATAGCCCTATTCCTATTTTCCGCAAAATTTATTTGTATAGGAAATCGGCCAAATCGACTCACGGCTATATAAACAGGAAACCCTTTTAGTTAGATTTTTCACAATAGCCATTGTGGCTATTATATTGAGTCTAGGGTAGGCGGGATAGCTGGTCCTAGCTTAATTGTTATCGTTGAAGATAACAGAAAATTTCCTGACTTACACCGAAGTTCCTCCGGACCTCGGTCCTAGCGTCGGGCCTAATTCCGGGTCTAGCCAGAATAGGAAGCTTACCTAAATACACTGAAATCCTTACTTTTTAGCCCTCCTTTTTAATATATTTTATAAGCAGTATAATCCTTAGTTTTATTAAAGGTGCCTTTAAATTTAATTTATTACTATTATAACTATTAAAGAGTATATCCTATTTCCTTTTTATAACTATATCTTTATTTTAAATTTCCAGTAAAGGGATTATTTAAATTGCCTTTAATTTAAAGCCTTTTTATATACTTAGCAATATCTTTTTAGCTACTAGCCTTAATAAAGTAACTAAAGTATAGCTATTACTTTTTTTAAAAGAGATTAAATATTTTCTTTTATTAAATTAATAGTCTTTAATTATTTTAATCCTTTAATAGCCCTTTATTTTATAAAGGACTTCTTTTATTTTACTAGGAATAAAAAAATAAAGAGTTAAGCGATTTAGCGGGTTTAGAAATTTATTTTAGCCTTTATTATTAAAGTAAAAGGTTAATATAAGTAAAGTAGTTAATAAACTATTTAATTTTATAGTTTTTCTTTTTATAATATAATTAAATTATACTTTTTATAGGTAAAGTAGTAGACTTTAATTTAGCAGCTATCTTTTCCCTTTTAAAAATAATATTTAATAATTATTTTTAAAAATATTATCTGTTACTCCCGCTTATATATCCTTTATATAAAGGTAATTATTTTAATTTATTTTATTTATCTTAAAAATTACTACTTTAAAGTATTATAAGGGACTATATTTTAATTAATATATCTCCTTTTCTTTTAATCTGCGGATATATATTTTAGTTTTTAGCTGGATTATTTAATTTAATAACCTATATGCCTTTTTAGCAGTTAAAGGGTTACTATAATATTCGCTAAGTTTTTAGCTATTAATAATCTTAATTATAGCTTTATTAACTATTTTATCTTCAAATATATTATTACCTGTCTTTAAGCTTTTATTTATATAGGTTTCTTTATTATCTTTAATTATCTATTAATTAAATTTATCTTTTATAAACTTCTTTAAATATTCCTTTAAATAAGTTTTATTAAACAGAATCTTATTTAATATTTTTAGCCTATAAGCTTTTATTATTCCTGCTTAAAATTTAATTTTAAATAGTTTTAGTTAATGTATCTTTAAGTTTATATTTTTTAATAGGTCCTTTTAGTATTTTGCATTATAAAATAAAATAAAGTTCTTAAAGAGGAGAGGTTGAATTGCTTTTTGCAGAGAGTATTAACTATTAGCGTTTATCCTTTTAGCTAATATTTAATAAAATACTATTACTCTCTCTTAAACTGTTTTTATATTTTTTTCTTTCTTTTAAAATATAGATATATACTATTAATTAATCTTTTATTATATAAGCCTTATCCTAGTTAATTAGCCGTTAAATAGGCAGTTTTACTTTTAAAGGGAAGATTAGTTTTTAGTTAAATAATAAGTAAAATATAAAGTATTTTATTAAGCCTTTTATAGTATATTTATTAGCTATAATTACTTTATTTAAGTTTTGGAATTACTTTTTATTGCATTTAGCTATTTTTGTTAATGCTAATATTAGGCTTTAATAATTAACTTTTATAAAGGTATTAACTTTAAGGTTATATATTAATATTCAGATAATCTTAATATTTAAATTAATTAATACTTATAAGAGTATTTTCTTTATTTTAGGTCCTTTATTTATAACAGCCTAAATTATTATATTAAATTAATAAATTTATTTAAATATAAACTTTATTATTATTGCAGATAATAAAATCGGTATAGGTTTTACTTTTATTTATTTACAAAAGTTATATTTTCCTTTAAATAAATAAATATATCTATAGTTGTTTAGGATATATTAAATGTTAAAATATACTTTTTCTATAGGTCTGGTTAATTCTATTACTATAGCTGGTTTTTTAAGGCGGTATAGGTTAAAGCCTTAACATTAAAGGTATAATATAACAGCTTTATATATATTATTCTATATCTATAGCTATTAGTATTTTTCCTTTAAAAATTAAAAAGTTATTTCCTGTCTTTTATAACCTATTTCTATATAGTACTATTAAATAGCTGTTTTTTTTATAGTTAAGGTATTAAAGATAAATGCAGGCTAATAGCAGTATTTTATTAAATTAGCCTATAACCTTTTATTTTTTATATAGAACCTTTTTACTTTGTTTTTTAATTATTAAACGTCTATAGCTAAAAGATTAAATAGTCTTTATATTATTTAAATGTATTATATAATTTACTAGGATTCTTTACTATACTCTTTTCCTAGTAAAATAAATAAAATTATATTTAAATATATATTTATAAAATCTTTTAAGTCCCTTTCTTTCTAGGCTTTAGCTTTATTTATAGCAGTTACTGGTTTATAAGATAAAGTATCTGCTATAGTATTTTCCTTCTTTAAAATATATTTAGCTATAAAGTTAAAAAAAAGGAGATAGTTGATTTATTAGGTTATATACCTGTTAAAGATATTATTAATTTTATTATTTATTTAATTAATAATTACTTTAATATTTATTTTTAATATAAATAAAAGTTTATAAATATAAGTATATAGCCTTTTAAAGGCTTAAAGTAAAGCTTTATACTCCTTTTTTATAGTATTATATTTTATTTCCAATAAAAGTTAATATTTGCTTTTATACTGGATTAAATATCTTTTTCCTTTTATAATTTATATTAAAACTGCCTTTTAGCTTATTATATTAGTATTAATTATTAAAATTACCTTTGTATATATTTTATTTATATTTAATATTATTAGTATTAATATAAAGGTAATAAGTTCTTTAAGTTTATTTATAGTTGACTGCTACTTTTTAATTTATTTTTAAAGGGCATTTTTTTCAATAAACTAATTAAAGGCTTTATAATTTAAATAAAGTATTTAATCTAGTATTTATAATAATTAACTAGACTAAAAAAGGATTAAACTTTATTAATAGTTTTATAGCTTTTTTATTCTTTAATTTTAATAGTTTTTTTAATTATTAATTACTATCCCTTTATACTATATAAATATTTTATTAATTTAGTTAATTTTTAATAAAAGATTAACTTTACTGCTAAAATAGTATATCTTAATAGTTTAATATTAATAAAGGTTTTATTTAAATTCTAGAAGTACTTTAAAATATAGTGTTAGACCTTAAATATTACTTTTTTATTATTATATATAGATTTTAACCTTTATACTATAATATTATTTAAAAATAGTTAATATACTATAAATATAAAATTAAATAATATTTATAAAATAATATATTGGAATTATATTATTAAGTTTATAGTATTTATTAAAAGGGTATAGTATTTTAAAAGGCTAATAAAGCTTATAAATATAATTATATTTTAACTTTTTTTATTAAAAGGGATTTAATTATATTTTAAAAAAGAGTTTAATAATAATAGTATTATATAGCCTATAACATCTTTATTAAATTAGTCGGCATTTAAGGGAATGAAGGCGTCTTTAATTGTTATTTTATTTATTGATATAATAAAATTAATAAAGCAAAGGCTACTGTATTTTCTTTATATTAAAAAGAATAGGTTCCTGTATAGCTTATAGCCTTCCTTTAAAAGGCCTTTTTTAATATAGACTTGCAGTAAATTAATTACCTTTTTTTCTATCCCTTTAAAAATTAAGATACTACTGCTTTATTAAATATTATATTCTACTATATAAATAGTTTATAGTAAAATAATTTTAAAATTTAGCTTTTTATATTTTATAAAATCTTAAAAAAGTATTATTTCTTTATTTTTTAAGATTTATATTAAAATTGCAGTTCTTTATATTATTAGTTTCCCTTTTATTATTTTTAAGATTACAGCTAGTCAGTTTAATATAAGCCTTAACCTAGTTTTAAGAAATAAGAATTTTAAAGTAATATAGTTGGTAAAAGGAGCGTTAAAGTTAAAACTATCCTTTACTTTATTTTATTTCTTTTATTTTTAATAAAGACTTTTAGTAGGGATAAAACTGTTAGATAGTGTATTGTCTATTAGGTAGATTTTTATACCTTTCTTTTTATATATAGTATTAGTTTTAATCCTTTTATATTTTTACACTCTTTTAAGATCTTCTCTTTTAATCCTTTATTTCCTTAAACCTTTACACTATCTTTTTTATTACTTTTATTTAATCTTTTCAATTATTAGCCAATATTAATTAAATTAAATGCTTTTGAATTTACTTTAATAATTAATATAAAACGTTTTTTTTAAAAGTAAACTAAAGTATTTTTAAGCTTTTTTCTATTTTATTAACTTTATATTTAATTATAAAGTTAATATTTACTTTAGCTTTAAATTATATAATATTTTTATTTATATTTTTAATTAATAGCTTTTATAGCTAAAGTAATAATTTAAATATTTCCTATTTTATATTTTATATATAAATCTTTATTCTCTAATATATAATTAAGTATTAGCTATATAGTTTAAATAAATAGTATTTTAAAGATAAAAAGTATTAAAACTTTATTTAATATAATATAAAATCTTACTATTATTTATATATTGCCTATATATATTTAAATAATAGTTTTTATAATTATATTTACTTGCCTATTATTAAATATAATATTAACTGCTTAATAAAAGTATACTTTTAAATTATATTTTATAACTAGCTAATTAAAAATAATATTTCCTTTTAACTTTAAATTTATAAAAACTTTAATAAATATACTATTAAGCTGTTTTAACTGTATTTATATTTAAAGTAGGTTTTATAAATATTTAAAAATGTTTTTTATTTAAATTATATTAATTCAGGCTATTAATCTTTATTTTTAATTTATTTTATAGTTAATAGTAATATTTAATTACTTTAGTTTATAAAAATATACTTTTAATAGTAGTAAAGTATTTAAGTTTTTAAAATTAATTAATATTTTATTTAGAAATCCCTTTATTTATAGGGATTATAAAGGCGCAGCTTTAAAATATTAATTTTATAGTAACCGGATAATTTATATAATTAAGTTTATATATATAGCTATTGCATTTAGTTTCTTTAATAGTTCTTTTTAAAGGGTATTTATAGGCAGAGAGAGATATTATTTAATATAAAGCAGGTTTAGAAATAGTTAAATTAATCTTTTTATAAAATTATATTTTAGTAATTCCCTGTAAATTTATAATTAAGTCTGCTTTTAAAGTATTTATAAGTTTTAAAAGAATATTTAAAAGAATATTAATTTTAAGTTTAATTATATTGTTTAGAATTGTAGTTTAAATTAGTATTTTAGTTTACTTTACTTTTAATAATTCCTTTATATTTTTAATTTTGATTATTTTATTATTTTTATTGCATTATAATTTAAATAATATAGTCTTTAAAATTATAAATATAAGGTTTAAATGTAGTTGCTTGTTTTTAATTAACTACTTTAATTAAAGTAGTAATAATTCCTTTTTAATTTCTTTATTTACTTTATTAATTATTTAAATATACTTTTATCCTCTATTAACTATAAAGTTAGCGAGGAAAGTTAAATTAAATAATTCTATAGTTAAATAGTTTTAATTATATTTATTTAAAGAGTTTTTAAAGGAATTTATTTTAATTAGGTTTATAAAGATATTTTTAAACCTTTTTATATTTATATTATTTTATTTACTATTAATTATTTAATTTTCATTTATAAAGTATATAATATTTATTATTAATCCTTCTATAGGGACTATATTTAACTTTTATAGTAGTTTAATCCTAAATATCTCTTTATACTTTATTTCTTTATAAACTATATTAAAAAGTTTAATTTTATAATAGTTTAGTTTTTAATTAAAGAATTTAAGTTTTATCTTTTTTATAAATAATAGGCTTAGCAAGACTTTATTTTAAGCTTTAAATAATTTTATTTAAAGTACTAGTATTTTTTATATATAGGTTTTAATAGTTATAATTACTATAATAAATAAAACTAAAACTAGGATTTTCTATAAGCTTATTTAAATTATTTTTACTTTTAAATTATATATTATAAACCTATAGCTTTTATTATAAGCTAGTTTAATACAGTTTTAAAGGAAATAGCCTTTATTTATATAATATTAATAATATTTTATATTTATAGCTGCCTTTAAATAATAATAAAAGAAACAGTTTAATATATTATTATATAAAAGGTTTATTATATTAATATTATTAATAGTAATATGATAATACTTTTTTTCCTTTAAATTAATTATTTTAGCTTTTTAATTAAAGAGATAAACTGCTAGTTTATTAAATTCTTTAAATAAAGCGTTTATTTAATCTTTAAGCTATAGAGATATATTTAGTGTTATAGGTATAGGCTGCTGCTTTTTTTACCTTTTTAAAATTAAGCTTATTTCTAACTTAAATAAATTAAATATATACCTAGTTTTAAAAGATATCTTTATAGATTTTTAAAAATAGGCTTTTTAAATATTAAATTCTATAAATATTTTATTATAAAAGAGTATTTAAACTTTAATATACTTTAACTCTTTAAAAGTATTAATTTCTTTACTTTCTTTAAAGGCTATTATTAATTAAAGTAGCTTTAATGGTATTACTTTAATAATATTATAAGAATATAGTATAGCTACCCTTTAATTTCTTTTATTAAACTTTTAATAAAGGTATTAATATTAAAGTAATTAATTTATTATAAATTATATTTTATTAAATTTATAATAATAAAGATTTTAAAGTTATATAGTATATAATTTTAATTATATTTTATTATACTATTTATAATATTATATAAGCTTTTTTTAACCTTATTTTAATTCATATTTTTTTAATAAAAATTTAAACTATTTTTTATTTTTTTTAGTTTTATAAATAGTTTTAAATACCTTTTTTAATCTTTTATTAAAATTCTTTAATCTTTTATCTTTTATTTATAGTTTTTTAAAAATTAAAATATATTTTTACTATTAAACTTACTTATAAAATTAGTTTTTATAGGTAGCTTTATTCTTTAAATGTTTTTAGAAGCTTAAATAAAGAAAAGGAACTTTTAAAAGGGTATTTCTTTTATTTTCCGCTAAAGAATTTAATTTTTTTTAGCTTTTATTATAATAAATTTAAAAGGTATTAATGTTAAGCTAAGTATATAATTAAATAATTTATTTAATTAAAGTTTTAAAGAAAGGGTTATATTTAGTATTTTAATAATTAAAAATTGCTTATTTCCTTTTAGTCCCTTTATTTAAAGTTAAAATAAACTGTTAAAGTTTTAATTAAATAACTTTTTAATAATAAAATACTATTTATTTTACTGGTTTAAATTATTTAATTTAAATATTTAGTTAATAGAACTATATCTTTTTTTTAAGTAAAAAAGGGATATACTCTTTTAATAAAAGGGTTATAGTAAAGTATTCCTTTATTATAGTAAATTTCTTTATAATAAAGAAAGGTTTTATTTATTTGTTTAGGATAATAGAATTAACTGTTTTTTTAAAAATAGTTTCCTTTATTAATATTAGTTTTATAGTATTAAATTATTATTATTTTTAAATCTCTTTTAAATAACTTTAATATAAATAAAAGTAGTCTATATATAAAAGATTATAAAAGTAATAAAAATAGTATTTTTATTAAATGTTAAAGAAAATTTAACTAAAAAAGTTAATAAAACTAAAATAAAGTCTGTATATTAAAAGATTAAATAATTAATTTATTTTTTACTAGTTTTTTATAATTACCTTACTAGCTGGCTTATAAAGTTATAAGTGAAATAAGAGTTATTATAGTATATTACTAGTTTAGAGGGGATTATATTATATAAAGCTAATTATTTTATTTATATATTTGCTTTTACTATATTAATTAAATCTTTTTATAATTTCCTTTAATTCTTTAACCTTTTATTTGTAGGTATTATAGGCTAATAGTTATTTAAGATTTTACTTATTTATTATATTTTAACGTATTACACTTAAATTAATTAATTTTAATTCCTATATTTTAAAAATTGCAATTAAATAACCTATATATTTAGAATTAAGTATTATATTAATTTATATTAATTAGCTATAATAAAGGGCTTTTAGGCTATTTCTTTTAGCTAATTATTTTATACTTATTTAAAGATTTATTAAAGTTAGCCTATAATTTTATTAATAGTTAAATAAAGGTAGGTTTTAGTAGTAGTATAAAAGTGCCTTTAATAATTACTTCCTGTAATGCAATCTTTAAGATTTCCCTTCATTTTAATTACTAGTTTTATTAAAAGGGAATTAATGCTTTAAATATATATATACATCAATAATAACCGGAATAAAAGGCAGGAACTGCACTTTTAATAGAACTATAAAGCTGTAATTAAATAATATAAAAATTAAAAGATACTGCAAGTTATTTAATTATAATATCTGCAGTCGAAAGTAACTAATAGTTACCTCTTTATACCTTAATAGCTATAAAAATATAAGTAAAGGTAATATATTAAAAGAGAACGCGGGTTAATTATTATTAAACTAGGTCTATTTATTTATCTTTATAGTCTTATACCTGTTTAATCTAATAGTTGCTTAAATAAGTAATTAACTTTATTTAGGTAGGCTAGTAAAAAGGACTGTAAATGTATTGGGTATATTAGTTACCCTTAATTAAATATATTGTATAAGTAATATATTAGACTATATAGGCGCTTATAATATATATATTCTATATTTTCCTTTATATTAGCTATATATATATATAGCGAGGCTATTATAGTATATTTATTACTAAAATCAAGCTTTATTCCTATTTCTCTTTATACTTTATATAGCTGTACTGCACTCTATAATACCTTTTAAAGAGAAATATATATTAATTGTAATAAAGAAACTTTAATACTATTATTGAAAATCCTAATAACCCCGCCTAATAGTATTAAAAGATTAATATAATACTTTTTATTAATTTTAATAAATAATATAAAATAATTAACCTATCCTAAAACGCATTATAGTCTTTTAATAATTTATATATATTAAATAAGCCTTTTTAAAATTTTATAGTAAAGTTATTGATATTAGGCAGTAAATATAATAAAACTGCTAAGTAAATAATAAAGGCTTTAAAGATAAAGGTCTTTTAAGAATTTACTAATATTATAAAGATTTAAGTAATTAAGTTAAATAAATTTAACTTTATTAAAGAATATGAATTTGTTAAAGTAATAAGGTTATACTGAACCTTATTTATATACAGCTTCTAGGAAGCTGTATATAATGCAGCAATAAGGAAACGATTAAGAGTCTAATTGGGTTAATAATGGATAAACAATTAAATTGTAACTAATCTAATAACTGAAAAGCTATAGAATATCTAGTATATGCGGCTGGATTATAGAAGTGATTATAGAATAATACTTTGTCTTCTACAATAGTCCTCTGACTAAATAATAGGAATACAGTAACAGAATTAGGTTTATAGCCTTATTCCTATTTTCTGCAAAATTCATTTATATAGGAAATCGTCTAAATCGATTTACAGCTATATAAACAGGAAACCATTTTAGTCAGACTTTTTATAATAGCCATTATGCCTATTATATTAAGTCTAGGGTAGGCGGGGTAGCTGGTCCTAGCTTAATTGTTATTGTTAAAGATAATAGGAATTTCCTGACTTATATTAAAGTTCTTCCAGAGCTCTGTTTTAGCGTTGGGCCTGATTCCGGGTCTAGCTAAAATAGGAAGGTTACCCAAATACACTAAAATCCTTGCCTTTTTAGCCCTCCTTTTTAACACTCCCTCTAAAACAAATACTATCCTATATAACTTTAAAGTAAAGATAGGATCTAGATATAGGAAAATAACTAGAATATAAAAATAAAAAGGATTACTAATATAGCTGAAAATAATAAGGATAGCTAATAACTATAAAATAACTAATAGCTATAAAAAAGCTAAGAACTTTAAGTATATACTTTAGGTAAAATTTTAAGATTAAAGAGACTTATAAAATTCTTTAATTTTAGACCTGGAAAAGGCTTAATAAGCCTGTCAGCAACTACTTTACTGGTTTCTAGATAGCTAACTATAATAATACTATTTTTAACCTGTTCCTTAATATAATTAAACTGTAATAGAGTATATTTTGTTTAATTAAAAAGGGTAGGGTTATTTAAGGTAAAAATAGTACCTTTATTATTGTTAAGTAATAAAATTGGCTGTTTAATTAGTTAATTTACCTCTTTATATAGGCCAATAGGCTATTAAATCTCTTTAATAGCTTTTATAAAAGCTATAAACTCTGCTTTTAGTGTAAAGAGACAGATAGTTAAGCCCCTTTTTAATTTCCAGTTAATTAGCCTATTAGCAACTATAATAATATAGCTATAAGTCAATTTACTTAATTCTTTATCCTTAGTAAAATTACTATTATAATAGCTAATAGGTATAAGGCTAGATTTTCTAGTATATTAAATAGCTAGATCCTGGGTACTATTTAAATACTATAATAGGTTATAGGCTGCGTTTAAATACTCTTTATAAAGGCCTTAAAATTGTTTAGTTAACTACTAGACTAGAAAGCTGGTATTTATTTAAATATAAGTTATTAGGTAGATAATAGTACTAATAATAGCTTGAAAAAGCTTAATATTAGCTTTATTTAGTTTAGTTATAGTTTTATTAGCTAAAATAAAGGGCTATAGGGGTAATTAAATAGGCTTAAAGCTTTAAAGATTAAAAGACTTTATAGCTTTAGTAATATACTGTTTCTAGGAAAGCTAAAAAAGGCCTTTTTTCTATCTTTAACTATCTAAACCTTTAAAAAGAAAAAGGCAGGGCCTTTCTTTTTTATAGTATAGACTTTATTAAAAGCTAGCTTCAACTAAACTATACCTTCTTTATTTAGTCTAATAAAAAGACAGTTATCTATATAAGTAATAATAAAAATACTGTTATTTAAATTATAGAAAATAGTAGAGTTAGAAATTAAAGGATTATATCCTAGTTTATTTCCTAAGGCTTATAAAGCCTGTTACTATTCTTTAAGGGACTGTTTTAGGCTATAAAGCGTTTTCTGTAACTAAATAACCTAATTTATATTAAGGTTATAACCTAGCTTTCTAAAAATAGACTTAATCTTAAAGGAAGCTTAACTAGTATAGTCTTTAAATCCTTTACGGAAGTTTAGGAAAATAGTCTCTAAGTATCCTGTTAAAGAATATACTAATAAAGTCAATTTATTCAATTTCCTAGTTATAAATAATAGTTAAGGCTAATAGGAGCCGCTAAGTAAAAAGAACAGCTATTAAAGTAAACGTTTAGTTGAAATCTATTCCTTTTAGTTATTAGAAACCCTTAATAACTAGTCTAGCTTTAACTTTTACTATTTTATTATTTTAGTCTTTTTTAGTTTTTAAAATAAATTAACTAGTAATAGGATTCCTGTCTTTAAAAATACTATTACATTTAATAAAGGTAAAGGTATATTATTTAACTAGCTGGTTAAATTTACTATAAATCGCTTTTAGCTATTTAATTTTATTAAGACTATAAAGTATTTACTTAAGCGTTTATAGGTTTTGTGCTGCAGTAGCTAGAAAGGCTAGCTTTTTAATGCTATTATAGAGAAAATAGGATATATCTATATCTATAAGATCCTCTATAACTGCAGAGTCTTATATAACTGGTATAGGAATAAAGGGAATAGTAGTAGGTACTCCTTTTAGAATAGGGTTAAAGAGTAAGGGATTAATATCCTAAAAGCTAGGAATTATTTAATTTATAGAATCTAGCTTTATTTCTCCCTTTAATTCTTTATTATCTTAACCTGTAATAGGCTTTAAAATTTAAAGCTTAAAAGTCTTATTTTTATATAGCTTTATAGTAAATAATTTAAAGACTATATATTTAGTTAAAATATAAATAAAGTAAGTATTATTATTTAAAATTACTAGTAGTCTTTTAGTTTTAGTTTTAAAGGCTAATTTATAGCCTTTAGCCTTTTATCTTGATAAAATAAATACTTTATAATAAAAGCTAATAATCCTATATTTTTGCAGATTAGGTTTATAATCTTTATTAAAGTCTAAGTCTTTATATAATTTTTAATAAAGGGTAAAGTCCCTATTAATAATAGCTGTATAGTTAATTAATTTAAAAACTGCAGTAATAATAAAATTCTAGAGGTATAGTAGCAGGTTAGCTGCTATAGTAATAGCCTATAGCCTATTTAATAAAACTTTAATAAAGTATTTTATTAAACTATTTTATTTATAAATATAAAGGCTACTATAGGAATATATAATTTTTAAAGAAAAGAACTAGGTTTAAAGATCCTAATTAATTTCCTTTTTACTATTATAATAGAATTCTTTAAAATACTGGTTATACTGTGTTTTTAGGCTATTTATAAAGCTTTATATAGTAGCTAAAAGGGTGGGTCTACTATAATGTTTTAAAAGGAATAGCTATCTATATTTTAATTTTTTATTAATAATTAAAAGACTAATAGGGGCCTTATTATAAAGCACTGGCTTTATAAAGAAAGTATTTTATTAAGGGTAACTAATATACCCAATACATTCACAGTCCTTTTTACTAGCCTATTTAAGTAAAGTTAATTGCTTATTTAAATAACTACTAGATTAAAGAGGTATAAAACTATAAAGATAAACAGATAGACTTAACTTAATAAGGACTAACCTGCATTCTCTTTTAATATATTACCTTTACTTATATTTTTATAGCTATTAAAGCGTAAAGAGGTAACTATTAATTACTTTCAACTGCAGATATTATAATCAAATAATTTACAGTATTTTCTAGCCTTTATATTATTTAATTACAGCTTTATAGTTTTATTAAAAGCGCGGTTCCTGCGCTTTATTCTAGTTATTGTTAGTGTATATATATATTTAAAGCGCCAATTCCCCTTTAATAAAACTAGTAACTAAGATAAAGGGAAATCTCAGGGATTACATTACAGGAAGCAATTACTAAAGGCACTTTTATACTGCCATTAAAACCTACCTTTATTTAATTATTAATAGGATTATAGGCTAACTTTAATAAATTTTTAGGCAAGTATAAGATAATCAGCTAAAAGAAATAGCCTAAAAACCCTTTATTACAGCTAGTTAATAAAGATTAATATAATACTCGATTTTAAAAATATAGGTTATTTGGTTGCAATTTCTAAAATGTAGGAATTAGGATTAGTTAACCTAGGTATAATGGGCTAAAATATAATAAATAAGCGAAATTTTAAGAAACTATTAGCCTATAACACCTACTAATAAAAGGTTAATGAATTAAAGGAAAGTATAGAAAGATTAGTTAGTATATTGAAAGTAAATATATAGATTAAACAGTTAGCTTTATATAATATAATCCCTTTTAAACTAGCTATATACTATCGCAACTCTCATTTCGCTTATAACCCTATAAGCTAGCTAGTAAAGCAATTATAGAGAACTAGTAAAAAATAGATTAATTATTTAATCTTTTAATATAAAAACTTTATTTTAGTTTTATTAACCTTTTTAACTAAACTTTCTTTAACTTTTAATAAAAATATTATCTTTACTACTTTTATAATCCTTTATATATAAACTACCTTTACTTATATTAAAGCTATTTAAAAAGGACTTAAAAAAGATAATAATTTAATACTATAAAATTAATATTAATAAAGGAAATTATCCTTAAAAGAATAGTTAATTCTATTATTTTAAATAAATAAATAAAACCTTTCTTTATTATAAAAGAATTTACTACTATAAGGGAATACTTTATTATAACCTTTTTATTAAAGGAGTATATCCCTTTTTTACTTAAAAAAAGAATATACCTATATCAGCTAAGTATTTAAATTAAATAAATCGGACTAGCAGGATAAATATTATTTTATTATTAAAAGACTATTTAATTAAGATTTTAATAGTTTATCTTAACTTTAAATAAAGGGATTAACAGTAAATAAGTAACTTTTAGTTATTAAAATACTAAATATAACCCTTTCTTTAAAACCTTAATTAAAGGAATTATTTAATTATATACCTAGCCTAACACTAATACCCTTTAAATTTATTATAATAAAAGTTAGGGAAAGATTAAGTTCTTTAATAGAAAATAAGAAAATACTTTTTTATAAATTCTTTTTCCTTGCTTAAGCTTTTAAAAATATTTAAAGAATAAAGCTATTTATAAAGATTAATTTTATAAGTAAGTTTAATAATAAAAATGTATTTTAGTTTTTAAAGAACTATAAGTAAAAGATAAAAGATTAAAGAATTTTAATAAAAGATTAAAAGAGGTACCTAAAACTATTTATAAAACTAAAAGAATAGAAAATAGTTTAAATTTTTATTAAAAAAAGCATTAATTAAAATAAAGTTAAAAAAGAGCTTATATAGTATTATAAATAGTATAATAAAGAATAATTAAAGTTATATACTGCGCAACTTTAAAATCTTTATTATTATAAGCCTATTAGAATATAATCTGCAATAAATTAATTACTTTAATATTAAGACCTTTATTAAAAGCTTAATAAAAGAAATAAAAGGCAGCTATACTATATTCCTATAATATTACTAAGGCAATGCTATTAAAGCTGCTTTAATTAATAATAGCCTTTAAAAAAATAAAAGAAATTAATAATTTTAAAGAGTTAAAGTATATTAAAGTCTAGATACTTTTTTATAATAAAACGCTTGCAAAACTCAATATTTAAAAAGCTTATTTTTAAAAATCTATAAAAATGCCTTTTAAAACTAGGCATATATTTAATTTATTTAAATCAGAAATAAGTTTAATTTTAAAAAGGCAGAAAAAGCAATAATTTACGCCTATAAAACTAGGTGCATTTTTACAGTTTAAAGATTAAATAAATACTTTATTTAAAAGATTTAATAAACTAGTAGTTTATCTTTTTAATTAAAAAGCTAAAATAATTAATTTAAAGGAAAAAAAGTATTATTGCATTATTATTAATAATAATAAACTTAAATAAAGACTTTTTATATTAATAATTGCTATTAATAATATTAATATAATAAACCCTTTATATAATAATATACTAAACTTTTTCCTTTATTATTATTTAAAGGCAGCTGTAAATATAAAATATTATTAATATTATATAAATAAAAGCTATTTCCTTTAAAACTATATTAAGCTGGCTTATAATAAAGGCTATAGGTTTATAATATATAATTTAAAGGCAAAAATAGCTTAGGTAAACTTATAGAAAATCTTAATTCTAGCTTAATTTATTACAGCAATTATAACTGTTAAAACCTATATATAAAAGATGCTGGCGCTTTAAATGGAATTATTTAAAGTTTAAAATAAAGTCTCGCTAAGCCTATTACTTATAAAAAAGATAACACTTAGCTTTTTTAATTAAAAAGTAAACTACTATAAAACTAAACTCTTTAATATAGTTTATAAAGAAATAGAGTATAGGGAGATATTTAAAATTAAACTATTATAAAGGTTAAATATAATCTCTATAAAAAGACTAATAATAAATATTATATATTTTATAAGCAGAGATTAAATAATTAGCAGTAAATAAAATAGTAAAGGTATAAAAAGGGCTGAAAATATCTCTATAAACCTAGCTAAAATAAATTCCTTTAAGAACTATTTAGATAAATATAACTAAAACTATTTAACTATAGAATTATTTAATTTAACTTTCTTTACTAACTTTATAGTCGGTAAAGGATAAAAGTATATTTAAATAATGAATAAAGCGGATAAATAAATTAAAGAGGAACTATTATTGCTTTAACTAAAGCAGTTAATTAAGACAGAGTAATTACATTTAAACCCTATGCCTATAATTTTAAAGACTATACTGTTTAAACTATAATACAATAAAGATAGCAGAATAGTAAAGATTAAAAATAAAGAGGAATTACTAAAAGTAATATAAGCTAAAATACTAATCTAAGCTGTAATTTTAAATAACGCAATTAAGTTTAAGACTAGTACTCTTTTAAATACTATTTTAAAACTTATAAACGCTTTAAAAGTAGACTTAATTATAGAATTACAAAGAGTTGCTAAAATATAGTTTTATAGGAAAATTAACTTAACTATTTTTAAACCTGCCTTATATTAAATAATATCTCTCTTTACTTATAAATACCCTGTTAAAAAAAACTATTAAAGAAATCAAATATAATAGCTGTATATATAAACTTAACTATATAGACTATCTAGTTATTATAAAACTAATATTCTAAAGCTATACCTTTATAATCCCTATAAATAAAAGGATTTTTAAATAAAGAATTAATTAACTTTAAAAACTTTAATACTTTACTACTATTAAAAGTATATTTTTGTAAACTAAAGTAATTTAATATTACTATTAACTATAAAGTAAATTAAAAATAAAGATTAACAGTTTAAATTAATATAGTTTAAATAAAAAAGATCTTTAAATACTTATAAGACCTGCTTTAAATATAAATATAGTTAAAATAGCCTAATAGTATATTTATTAAAGTATTTATAAACTTAAAGTTAAAAGGAAATATTATTTTTAATTAGCTAGCTGTAAAATATAGTTTAAAGGTATACCTTTATTAAGCAGTTAATACTGCATTTAATAATAGGCAAATGAATATAACCAGGGAAACTGTTATTCAAGTATATATAGGCAATATATAAATAGTAGTAAGATTTTATATTGCATTAAATAAAATTTTGATACCTTTTACTTTTAAAATACTGTTTATTTAAGCTGCGCAGCTAATATTTAATTATATATTAAAGAATAGGGATTTATATATAAAATATAAAATAGGAAATATTTAAATTATAACTTTAACTATAAAAGTTATGTATTAAGAATATAAAATAAAGGTATTATATAATTTAAGGCTAAAATAAATATTAACTTTATAATTAAGTATAAAGTTAATAAAATAAAAAAAAGCTTAAAAGTACTTTAATTTACTTTTAAAGAAAAGGTTTTATATTAACTATTAAAGTAAACTAAAGAAGATTTAATTCAACTAGTATTAGCTAATAATTTAAAAGACTAAATAAAAACAATAAAAAAGATAATATAAAAGTTTAAGGAAATAGAGAATTAAAGGAAAAGATTTTAAAGGAAAGTATAAAAATATAAAAGGATTAGAACTAATACTATATATAAAAAGAAAGGTATAAAAATCAATTTAATAGATAATGCGCTATTTAATAATTCTATCTTTACTAGAAGTCTTTATTAGAAATAAAAGAAATAAAATAAAGTAAAGGATAACTTAAACTTTAATACTCCCTTCGCTAATTATATTACTTTAAAAATTTTATTTATAAAAATTAGGTTAAAGCTTATACTAGATTAATTAGCTGTAATCCTAAAAACAGTAAAAGGGAAACTAATAATATAAAAAACTGTAATCTTTATATAAATCCTAAAAAACAAGGAAATAGCATTTTCCTAGGATTTTATAAAATATAGAAAGCTAGATTTTAAAATCGCCCTATTATAAACTATTTATATAGTAGAATATAATGCCTAGTAAAGCAGTAGTATTTTAATTTTTAAAGGGATAGAAAAGAAGGTAGTTGATTTACTGTAAGTCTGTATTAAGAAAGGCCTTTTTAAAAAAAGCTATAGGCTATATAGGAATCTATTCTTTTTAATATAAAAGAAAAATAGCGGCCTTTACTTTATTAATTTTATTATATAGATAAATAAAGTAACTATTAGGGATACCTTTATTCCTTTAAGCGCTAATTAATTTAATAAGGATTTTATAGGCTATATAATACTATTATTACTAGACTTTTTCTTAAAATATAATTAAATCCCTTTTAATAAAAAAAGTTAAAATATAACTATATTCGCAAGCCTTATTAGCCTTTTAAAATACTATACCCTTTTAATAGGCGCTATAAACTTAATAGTATAATTTTAATATATTATTTTACAGATACTATTTAATTTTATACTTATAGTATATTAACTATTTTTAAACAATATTATAGTATAAAGGTTAAAATCTATATATAATAATAAAAAAGCAATACCTAAGGTTTAACGCTATATTTTAAAGTACGTTTAAAATCTAGATAAAACTTTTATTAATACTAAACTGTTAGAATATACTATCTCGGCAATAAAATCAATCTTTTATTAAAAGTTAGCTAAGTTAATAGGATATTTATATAGTATAAAAGGATAATAATTAATAACTGGGAAAATTATTAAAATTAAAGAATAAAAAAACTATAAAACTATTAATAAAGTTTAATCCTTTTTTAATTTAACTAGCTATTATAGATACTAGATTAAATACTTTATCTAGATTATAAAGCTTTTAGCTAGTCTATTAAAGAAAAATGCCCTTTAAAAATAAATTAAAAAGCAGCAGTAAATTATAAATAAACTTAAAGAATTTATTACTTTTACTTTAATACTAGTAATATTGAATATAAATAAAGGATATAAAGAAGTAATTTTAATAGTTAACGCTAGTATAATAGGCTAGGGGGCAGTTTTAATGCAAGTTATAAAAGGAAAAAGATATTTAATTTAATATAAAAGCAGGTATTAGCTTTTATTGGAAATAAAGTATAATACTATAAAAAAGAAATATAAAGCTTTACTCTAAGCCTTTAAAAGGCTATATATTTATATTTATAGACTTTTATTTATATTAAAGATAAATATTAAAGTAGTTATTAATTAATTAAATAATAAGATTAATAATATCTTTAGCAGGTATATAACCTAATAGATTAGCTATATCCTCTTTTTTAACTTTATAGCTAAGTATATTTTAAAGAAAGAGAAAGCTATAGCAGACGCTTTATCCTATAAACTAATAACTGCTGTAAATAAAGTTAAAGCTTAAAAAAAAGGGGATTTAAAAGATTTTATAAATATATATTTAAGTATAATTTTATTTACTTTACTAAAAGAAGAGTATAGCGAAGAATCTTAGCAAATTGCACAATACCTTTAAATAATATAAAAACTATTTAATCTTTTAATTGCAGACTTTTAATAATTAAAAAATAAAGTAAAAAGGTTTTATATAAAAGATAGGAGGTTATAGGCTAGACTGATAAAATACTGCCACTAGCCTATATTTATCTTTAATACCTTAACTATAAAGAAAACAGCTATCTAATAGTATTACGCGGAAATAGGTTATAAAAGACAGGAAATAACTTTCTGATTTTTAAAGGAAAAATACTAGTGGCTATAGATATAAAATAATATATACAAAGCTGTTATATTATACCTTTAATGCCAGGGCTTTAACCTATACTGCCTTAAAGAATCAGCTATAGTAATAGAATTAACTAGACCTATAGAGAAAGTCTATTTTAATACTTAATATATCCTAAGCGATTATAGATATATTTATTTATTTAAAGGAAAATATAACTTTTATAGATAAGTAAAAGTAGAATTTATATTAACTTTATTATCTGCAATAATAATAAAGTTTATCTTTAAGTAAATTTATTAATTTAGTATAATAATTTAAGCTATTATAAATAAGGGACTTAAAATAAAAGAAATACCTTTATAGGTATTAACTGATCTAGGTGTTAAGATTATCCGGATATTAGTATATAACCTTAAAGCTAATACCTTTATAAAGGTTAGTTATTAAAGCCTAATATTAGTACTGGTAAAAATAGCTAAATGTAATAAAAAGTGGTTCCGGAATTTAAATAAGGCAATTATAGCTGATAGATATACTGTAAAAGGCTTAATAAGATACTTTATATTTTATTTATTATTTAGTTAGGAACCGATTTTCCCTTTAAAAGTAAAACTGCTTACTTAGCGGCTAATTGACTAGGATAAAGTTTATATAATAGAAAATTAATTAATAGCGCGTATTTATATTTTAAAAAGAAAAAAGGAAAATGTAAAAATAGCCTAAAAGAAAGTAATAGTATTTTATTAAATATTAGCTAAAAGGATAGACGCTAATAATTAATATTTTCTATAGAAAGCAACTAAGCCTCTCCTCTTTAATAACTTTATTTTACTTTATAACGCAAAACGCTAAAGGGACCTATTAAAAGATATAAAGCTGAGGATATATTAGCTAAGACTATTTAAGATTAAGTCTTAAGCAGGAATAATAAAAGCTTATAAGCTAAAAACATTAAATAGGATTCCGCTTAATAAAACCTACCTAAAGGAATATTTAAAAAAGTTTATAAAATATAAATTTAGCTGGTAGACAGCTAAAGATAATAAAGAAACCTATATAAATAAAAGCCTAAAGATAGGCAATAATATATTTAAAGATAAAATAGTTAATAAAGCTATAATTAAGATCGTTAACCGCTAAAAACTTAGTAAACGTTATAGTAACCCTTTAACCGCTAAAAAGGTATATAGGTTACTAGATTAAATAATCTAGCCGAAAACCAGGATATATATCTGCGGATTAGAGAAGGAGGAGATATATTAACTAAAACGCAGTCCCCTATAACACTTTAAGGTAACAATTCCTGGGATAGATAAAACAAGTTAAGATAACTACCTTTATATAAAGGATATATAGGCGGGAGTAAAAGATAATATTTTTAAAAATGGTTGCTAAATACTGTTTTTAAAGGGGAAAAGACAGCCGCTAAATTAAAGTCTACTGCCCTGCCTATAAAAAATATAATTTAATTATACTATAAAGAGAAAAACTATAAAATTAAATAGTTTATTAATTACTTTACCTATATTAACTTTTTACTTTAATAGTAAAGGCTGAAATAAGTTTCTAAACCCACTAAATTACTTAACTCTTTACTTTTTTATTTTTAATAGGATAAAGGAAGTCCTTTATAAAATAAAGGGCTATTAAAAGATTAAAATAATTAAAGACTATTGGCTTAATAAAGGAAAATGCCTAATCTCTTTTAAAAAAAATAATAGCTATACTTTAGTTACTTTATTAAGGCTGGTAGCTAAGAAAATATTACTAAATATATAAAGAGGCTTTAAATTAAAGGCAATTTAAATAGTCCCTTTACTAGAAACCTAGAATAGAGACGCAGTTGTAAAAAGGAAATAGGATATACTCTTTAGCAGCTGTAATAGTAATAGACTAAGTCTAAAAGCACCCTTAACAGAACCGGGGATTGCGCTGCCTATAGAACGATATAAATAAGGCCTTAACACACTCCATCCGCTTAAAAAGAGCATAAAAGAACTACCTATAAATATACGAAATCTCTGCTGGGATATAGATTAGCTTAAATATCTTTCCTTTAATAGCATATATAATATTCTAAAGATAAGACTAGGAACCTTTAAAGGCGTAACGCTAAAAGTATTCCTTAAGAGTATAACCTCTTGTAAAGGATAATAGAGATATAGAGGATTTAAATAAAGGGGAAAAGGCAACCTCTAAATAGATTGGCAGGTTTAACCGACCAATATTTACACTACCGATAATCTAAACAACGAAATACTCTCGGACCTAAAGAGAGTTAGAGTAAAGATATCGATTAAATAATACCTATTTACCAGAGCCTTGTCTAGGGTAGACGGTTAAGTAGGAAGGTAAAGCTGAGTTTGACCCTTCTAGGATAAAGAAATCTCCCCAGAAGTCTTTTTACTAGTAACAGGCGTATCGACAAGGTCGGCTATATTAGGCAGCTGATTACGGCGGTTCTGATATAGGGAGAATAATTTGATATAGATTGAATATAAGGATGTTGGTGGTATAGATAGTAGTAATTCTGTTTTTTCTTTTTTTTCTTTTTAGTTTTCTTTTTTTTATAACGCACTTGTTTTAATATTTCTTTATATTGTTAATGTTTACTTTAAGGAATTATAATATTAATACTAGGACGTTTAGCCGGATAAGCGTTTTGTTGAGATTCGCTTTTTTTATTCGCAAATGCTTATAGGGAGGGTTTTGTTGGGGGTAACTGATATATTTAATGCATTTACAGTCCTTTTTATTAGCCTACCTAAGTAAGGCTAATTGCTTATTTAAGCAACTACTAGATTAAGGAGGCATAAGACTATAAAGATAAATAGATAGACGTAGCTTAATAAAGACTAACCCGCGTTCTCCTTTAATATACTACCCTTACCTGTGTTTTTATAGCCGTTAAGGCGTAAAGAGGTAACTGTTAGTTACTTTTAACTGCAGATATTATAATTAAATGATTTGCAGTATCTTTTAGCCTTTATATTACTTAATTACAGCTTCGTGGTTTTATTAAGAGCGCGGTTCCCGCGCTTTATTCTAGTTGTTATTGGTGTATATGTATGTTTAGAGCGCTGATTCCCCCTTAACAAAGTATTAGCTTCTAGATAATTTAGAGAGGCTAGTAGATCGGGAATTAGCTTTAAATTAAGCCTCCTAATAGCTTTTCCTTTATTATACGCTAAATAATAGAATTTAGTCTCTTTAATAGAATTAAAGTTAAGAATTCTAGTAATGATTTTAGCAGTCTTCTTTAATAAACTTAAACTAATATAATTTAGTCTTTTATACTATAAGAGGACTAGCTTTAGCAGCTTATAGCTAGAAGTACTATTAATAATAGTATCTCCCTCTAGTTTAAATAACTTCATAACTTCTAGATCTTCAGTAATAAAGGATTCCTTAGGTATACAGGGCCTTTCTTTTATAAGGGTATCCTCTATAAGCTTATTCCCTTTTATTTCTTTAGGCAATAAGGGTATACAGGGCCTTTTATCCTCTATTTAGCCTAAGGTTTTAAAGAGTTTAAAGAAATCCTTTCTTTTAGGATTATTCTTTTTAATAAGCTTAAGACTAGATTTAGTTAATTGTTTTTTCAAAGCTATTATTTCTGGAATAGCAATATATTCTTAAGCTTTTTTTTTACTAATAGCAGGAATTTAAACCTATATAAAGCTATAAGCTTTATAGCTATTTATATAGCTATATAGTGTAGTATATCCTTTAATTATAAACAAAAACCTTATTTTAAGGGATTTAATAGCCTTATTAGCTATATAGTTTTTGTAAAAAGAGTATTATATTATATATATCCTTTAGTTTAGTAATACCTTAAACTACTTATAAGGTTTATATTTAGCTATAGGCAATAAAGGGTATTTAATAGTATTATTCTTTTATATTAATTATCTTTATTAAAGATATTAAAAGTAGCTGTACCTATTCCTTTAAGTATAATAGGACCCCCTCCAGTATAAATAATGCTAAGTTCCTTATTATTAAGTTTATAGTCTATAAACCATTTTCTAGAATTAACTATATAAACTGTAGATCCAGTATTATATAATAAACTATCCTGAATAGGAAGTCTAAAGGAGTTAAGGGATTTTAAAGACTTTCTCCCTTTTTTAGCGTTTAAGGCTTATAGAAGATTTTAATTACTATTTAAACTAGTAATAGATTTAATAAAGGAATCTTTTAATAGCTTTATTAAGCTATACCCTCTAATAGTCAAATTATATATATTACTAAAAGTATAATTCTTTTTAGTTTATTTTTAATTATTGTTTTAATTCTTTTAATTTCCTTTCCTTTTATAGGAGGTAGAAGCTGGTTTTCGACCTTTAGATCTAGGAGGTACTAATTAATCTCTAAAGGGGTTAAAAGGCCCTTAGGCCTTATTAACCTTATATACAGTAAAAGATAGATTCCTAGTCTTTTCTAGTATATCTGCTATAAAAAACTAAATATTAAAACCTTTAATTGGTTGCCTAATAACTTTACTGGATTTAATAGTTCCTTTAATTCTTTTAGCCTATTAAGGATAAGTCTTTTCTAGGGACTTTAAATATTAATTTACTTAATCTAGTATATTAATATTAACCTTTAAAATAGCTAACTTAGCTAATAAGCTATTAAAAGTAGCGTTAAATTTAATTAAAGATCTTTTATAATTACTATAATTTAATAAATGAAATTCCCTATAAAGGGAATCTCTTTAAAGTATATGAAAGTAACTATATAGTCTTTATAATACTAAAAATACTTCTTTTAGGCTTTAAATCTAAGCAATAAATATAGCAGGAATAGCTATTAAGCTATCTTTAATTAATATAAGTAATAAGGCCTATTTTAAATTAAATAAAGAATTAGTAACTATAGGATTTTCTATAAACGTATAATAATCAATAACTTTTAATATAATATTTAAAGACTATTTCTATTAATTAAAGTTATTAAGACCTACTAGCTTATAGCTTTTTAAAAAACTATAAATGTTTTTTAATACCTTTTTAATAAAACTACTATTTAAAGTTAAAATAGTAGTTTAAGGTTAAGGAATTTATAAAAATAAAACTTAAATAGGTATAGGAATAAAGGTAAAAGTTTATATTAATATTAAAATAAAGGCTATAAAATTAATTTCTATTAAACTTATAGTTTATTAAAGTTAAAGACTTAAAATAATAGCAGCTAGGCTAGCTAAGGTATTAAATAATTAAATTATAGTATTATTTTAACCCTTTAACTATACCTTTACTATTAAGGAAAGCTATTATCTTTAATTAAGGAAATAAGGCTGCTAAGAGCCTTAATAGGTTAACTTATACTGCTAACATTAAACCTATATCCTATATAAATAGAGAATATACTATGTAGTATATAAAGGTAGTAATATAAGTAGTATTACTATAACTGCAATAGATTTGCAGTAGAAGCCTAAGAATAGCTTCTAGTAGTTAAAATTTAAGAATGCTGATATAAGTACTAGGATAAATACTATTAAAACCCGCTATAAGTGCTATAGTAGCATTAAAGGAAGTGCTATAACCACTATAAAAGTCCACTAATAAAGACTTAAAGAAAAACTCTCCTAGGCTTATAACCTATTTAAAATAATAAAGTTATACTAAACCTTATTTATATATAGCTTTTAGGAAACTGTATACAATACAGCAATAAAGAAACAATTAAGAGTCTAATTAAGCTAATAATAGATAAACAATTAAATTGTAAATAATCTAATAGCTAGAAGCTATAAAATATCTAGTGTATATACAGCTAGTATAGAAGTAATTATATAAACAATAGCTTTGTCTTTTATAATAGTCCTCTAACTAAATAATAGAAATATGGCAGCAGAATTAGGTTTATAGCCTTATTCCTATTTCTATAAAATTTATTTATATAGGAAATCGTTTAAATCGACTCACGGCCATACAAACAGGAAACCATTTTAGTTAGATTTTTCACAATAGCCATTATACCTATTGTATTAAGTCTAGGGTAGGCAGGGTAGCTGGTCCTAGCTTAATTGTTATCGTTAAAGATAATAGAAATTGCCTGACTTACACCGAGGTTCCTCCGGGAATTCGGTCCTAGTGTCGGGCCTAATTCCGGGTCTAGCCGGAATAGGAAGGTTATCCATTTACACTAAAATCCTCGCTTTTTAGCCCTCCTTTTTAACAGTATCCTCTTTTAATAACTTTAATACTTTACTTTTTATTTAACCTTTTTATTAAATATAGGATAATAATGAAAATAATAATATAAATAAAAGTAAAAATAAAAAGAAAGTTAATAAAATAAAATAATTATATGTTTATATAAAGGAAGCCTTTAAATATATAAAAGCTAACTATATAAAATAAAAGTAATACTATTAATATTTAATTACTAAAAATATTAAGCTTAATTAAATAATTGATTAATAGTAAATAACTATTATAAAGTTATAGAATTAAGTACTGCTTATATTTACTTTAAACTTTATATTAAAGTAACTTAAAATATAGCTTTTTAAACGCTTTAATAAAGCTACTATAGCACTTTAATTATTTTGTACTTCATGATATAACTATTTTATTTAATTTTTAACTAACCTTAATATAAAGATTAATAAAGTCTTTTTAACTGTTAAATAATTGAAAAAGAATACTTTAAAGTAATTTAAATTCATTTAAAGCGGTTTTTTCAATAATAAAGGTAAAGCTAATAAATAAATATAATTTATATTCGCTAGGTATAATTAATTTAAGAGAAAATAAAAAAGTATTTTTAATAATATTAATAAAGAATATACTATAAAAAATAAATTTATAAATTTAATTTATAAAAAAGAAAATACGTTAACTATATTATATATTTTAAGAACTATACTTTTAAAGTTAAATAAAAAAGCTTTATTTTTATCAAATACTTTTATAATAAATTTAAGCTAGAAATTAAAATAAAAGTTTATAAATTCTTTTATAATAAAGGTATTATCAAATTTATTAGAAAATATATATATATATATAAATAGTTTACTATATAAACTTTATTTAAATATAAGAAAAGAATAGTAGTAATTTAAATAAGTTTATAAATATTAAAAGTATATAGATTAAAGTAAAAAATAATAAAAATATATTATTAACTATAATAATAAAAGATTTAATTAAATAAATTTAATATTATTTAAAAAAGAAAAGTAAAAGTTATTTATAATAACTATAATAAATAAAATACATTTTAAAAACCTATAAAGCTGTATAAAAGCTAAAGACTAATAAACTTCAAAAGTTTATATTAAAACTTAAATAAAAGGTTAATATAGTTTTAAAAGCTATAAATTATATATTATTTAATTTAATTATATATTATAATAATAGCGGCTTTATTTATAAATGTAATAAAAATAAAAGTAAATAATATTTAAAATAACTTAAAAGATATTTCTAATAAGCTAAAAGCAATAGTAATTAAAACTTATATCTTTAATTTTTACAAAATATACTTAAAAGAATAAAGTAAATAAATATTTACTATACTTAAATAGTTTAATAAAATAACATGTAAACTTTAATTATATAAAGTGAAATAAAAATAAGAGTATTTTAAATAAATGAATAATTACTATAATTAATTGTTAATATTTTAATTTAATTATTATAGGTAATAAAAAATAAATTAATAGTAATAGCTTTAATAATAAAAATAAAAATAACCTTTTATAATATAAACTATTATTATACAATAGTATACTTTTAAAATTAAAGAGTATATTACCTATAAATAATACCTTTAAAGGTAAATTAAATAAATATTACTTAAATATAATTAAAAGAGTGACTATAAATATATAATAAAATACAATAAACTTATATTTATATAAATAGCTTTATATATAAAATAAAGTTAATAATAAAATAACCATTAAAGCTATTTTAATTACTTGAGCTATATATAAAGAATTAATATATTTTTATATATAAAGAGACTATACTATAAATAACCTTATTTATAAAAGGTATTATATTATATTTAAGTTATTTATATTTTATATAACTATATAATATACTTTTAAAAAAAAGTAAGATATAATATATTTTTAATTAAAATAATATTTTATTTAATAAAATAAATATAAAATTATAATACTTTTAAAAGATAAATTATAATCATATAATATCAAAACTGTAAAACTATTATTATTAAATTAAATATTAAAACTTTAAAAGAATATTATTAAGTATAAAGATTTAAAAAGTTTAAATTTAAAATATATTATATTTATTATAAAAAGAAATTAATAAAATCATACTTTTATAATAATAAAGAGTTTAAAGATAATTAATAATACTATTCAAAATATAATAGCTTAAAATATATTATATATAAGCGAAATAAATTAAAGGATGAGTATATATACTAAACTAATAATACCTTATATTCATTATTAAATTATATATATAGCTAAAAGGATAAATATATTATTTACTTTTAAAAGGAATTTTAAACATAATAAATATAAAACTATATAAACTATAAATTTACTTTAAAGAAATAAAGAGATTAATTAAATTATAAAGGAATTATATTAAAACTAGTTTTACTTTATTACTTATAAGAAAATTCCCTATGATAGAAAAAGGTAATATTTATTTAAAAGAACTTTAATTAACTATAAAATATATATAAAATAAATAAAATAGAAAATCAATATTATTAAGAAAAGGGCTATAAAATAATCATTGATAAATTATATTTTTTAAAATATAAAATAATAAAAGTAATAATAAAGATTTACTATATTTTAAATTAAAAATAATAATTAAAAGATATTAACTATATATATTAATAGATAATAAAGTAATAGGCAATTTTATGATACCTATAACTATATATTATATATAGTTACTCTAAAAAAAGAAAACTGAACTATATAAACTTTTTTAAATAAAGGAAAACAGCCTTTATATATAATAATAAATACATTATATAAAAGATTAATTATATTAAAGTGAAAATTACTAAATATAAAAGAATAGTTTCTTGTAATATAATAAATATTGATAAATATAATATTATGTTTGGTTATTAATAATTAAAATATAATAACTTTAATATTAATTAAGAAAATAGCTAGCTATATTAATATAATAATAAAGCTTTTTAAATAATTAAAACTATTGAAAAGGATTTAGCTATAAAAAAGAAAAAGTTTAAATATAAAAGCTTTAAATAAATTAATAAAAAGAATTAAAAAAGATTACTTTTAATTTAATTATAGAAATGATTTATTTAAAAATAAAAGTAAAATAAAGTAAAAAGAAAAATTAAAAAATTTAAAGAAATAATAGCCTTTTTATAAAAAGCATTAAATAATATTAATGAAGTATTTAATATAAAAGGTTTTAAAATAATAATAGAATATCTTTATAAAATACTAAAAATATAATAAACTATTTAAAGAAATACTTAATATAAAGCTATTATAGTATAGTTAATAAAACTATATAATTAAGTTTAAAGATAATAAAAATATTACCTTTTATAAAATGTATAATTTAAATAAAGAAAAGCTTAAAAACTTATATAATTATTTAAATAATATATTAGCTATAAAGTATATTTAACCCTTTTTATTAAAAGTAAATTACTTTATTATATTTATATTAAAGCATAAAGGTAAATTACAATTAATGATAAATTATTAATAGTTTTATAAAGCTATTATTAAAAATAAAACTTTATTACTATTAATTATAAAATTATAAAATAAACTATATAAAGAAAAGTAATTTATAGTACTAGATTTTAAAGGCGCTTATAACTTTATTTAAATTAAAAAAAGATATTAATATATAACTATATTTTAAATTAAATATAGCTTATTGAAATATTTAATATACCTTTTAATTTTATTAATATCTTTATAATCATTCAAAAGATACTTAATAATATATTAAAAAAATACTTTAATATCTTTATAGTTATTTATTTAAATGATATTTTAATTTCTTTAAATACCTGTAAAGAATATAAAGTATATATCTATAAAGTATTATAAATAGTACAAAATATTAAATTATTCATAAAACTTAAAAAATATAAACTTTATATATAAAAAGTTACTTTTTTAAAGTATATTATTACCTTTAAAAAATTTATATAGATTTATTAAAAGTATAAACAGTAAAAGACTAGCTTATATTTATAATAGTTGAAGAAATTTAAAGCTTTTTCAAAAATAAATCTATTATATAAAATACCTTTTGAGATTTAACTATATTTTAATTGATTAAAAAGAATCTGAAAATAAATAAATAGATATATTTAATAAATAAATTAACTACAGTTAAAGAAAGATTAAATATATTAAATAGATTTTAAAGTAAACCTTTAAAGGATATTATTAATAAATAATACTTTAAGATATATATAAAGTATTTAATAATAATACTATACTTTAATAAATTAAAAAGCATTATATTATTTAAAATAATAATAGATTTATAAAAGATATGAAGTTTAATAATAAAGGAATTTAAGAGTAAAATAAAAGTATTTAAGTTTTAAATGAACTTTAAAAGAATACAATTATAAAAGTCTATTAATATTCAATATATAAATATAAAAGTATTTATAAAATATAGAAATAAATTAAAAAGTATTTTAAATTTTAAAGGGTTAAAAAAATAATATAAAATATTATTTTATATTATATAATACATAAAATAGTTAACCTTTTAACATATAAACTATATAGTAAACTTTAACCTTTATTAATATTAAAATAACTATAAAAGTGAATTTTATTAAACCTTACTATTAAACTATTATTATCTATTCAATAAGGATTAAAGATTAAATATAATAGTATTTTAGTAATTATAGATTAATCTATTAAACACTTTTGTTTCTTTTTATATAAAAAAGTAATAAATATAGAAATACTAGCCTATATACTTTTATAATATATTGCAATTAACTATATAACCTTAGCTAAAATTATGTTTAATTAACGATTAACCTTTATATTTAAATTTTAATAAATATTTATAAACTAGTTAACTATAAACTATAAATCTAATATTATATATTACCTATAAATAGAAGAATAAATATAAGATATGAATTAAATTATTAAAGTTTATTTAAAAAGTTATATTAACTTTTATTAAAATAATTAAATAAAAAAGCTATTAATTATATAAATATTTTATAATAGTAATATTTTAAAGTTAATTTAATTTAGCTTCATATACATTTGTTATAGCCTTATATTAAATATATATAAACCATTAAAGAAAGGCTTATATATTAATAAAATATAAATCAAAGATAAAAATATAAAGCAATTATATAAAGAAATATAAATATACCTTTACTTTATATAAAAAAGAATAAAAAAGAATATTATTAAATATAAATTAAAAGGATTAATCTTTAAAGAGGGAGATATAGTTTATTTATACTATTATTTATTAAAAGAAAAGACTATAAATATTAGAATAATGCAATTAAGTAATAAATTAAATTTTAATAAACTTGAATTTTATTTAATTAAAAAGGTTATTTTAAAAGTTACTTATACACTTATACTATTAACTAATATTTAAATTTACTTAATATTTTATATTTTATTATTTAAAAAAGCATTATAAAATAAATTACAAAATAGATTAATTATAGATTTAATTAAAGATTTAGTAGTTAAAAAGAATATAAAGGTAAAGAACTTAAGGCTATATAAATAGAAAATAATAAATACTAGTATTTAATTAAATAGAAAAATTATAAAAAGGAATATAACTTTTAGGAATTTATTAAATATTTATTAAACGTTAAAATAAAACTTAAATAATTTTACTAGTCTTTAAAATTAAAGAACCTATATTTGCAAACTCTTTGCTAATCTTAAAAAAGGATTAATCTACTTTACTAATAACCTTTAATATTTAAATGTCTTTAACTATATATTGCTTACAGGCATTATAAACCGGAAAAGTATTATCCTTTATATTAAGGTCTGCTATACCTTAATAAATTAACTTTTTACCCTGCTTTTCATTTTTCTTATAAATCTTATAAATTTAAGCTAAATAACCTACTATTATAAAAGATATTTTTATAGTTTAAATACTTACTACTGCAGGTCTATTAAATTATTACTAGCCTTTTCCTTTTTATAACTAAGTTTTTTCTATTAATTAAAAAAAAAAGAAAAGGGTTAATAATATAAAAATATAATATATAAAAAACCTATAAAATAAAGCTATTAGTACTTTATTGTAAGCTTTCTTTAAATATATATATTTAAAATAAAATGAATTTCTATATAATATTTAATAATATAGTTTATTCTTAAAATAATAAATAGATAGTATATCTATTAAAGAACTTTAAATAGAAATAGATAATAAAAGGATATTATACTTATAGTTTTTACAGGTAGTAATTAAAGACATTTTTAATATATAATTACTTATAATAAATATATAATAAAAGGAAGGAAAGGAATAATATATAATAAAAGAAGAGGGGAACTTATAGTCTTAAAGACAAGACTATTAAGAGGGGGATATTGTATTATAACCTAAATATATAGCCTATATATATATACGTTATATATTAATATATATAACCTAGATTAATATATATAACCTAGATTAATAGCCAGATCGCGGTCCCCGGTTCTTATACTATAGTCCGCGCTTTTAAAGGATTAGTCTACAATTCAAGGATAATTGGTCTTTAATATATCTCCTTTATATATAAAACTAGATAAGCTATAATTATTTAATATAGTCATTTAAACAGTTGTTAATAATTGCATTTACTAGAACCACCTGTTTTACAGAACTGTAACTATATTACCCTGCTTAGTATTTATCCTTAAGCTCTCTGTTAATATAAACCTACAAACCTCGGTTTATCCCTTGAGAATCAACCCGGATCGTCATACATTTTAAAAGAATAAATAAAGTACTTTTAGGAAAGTATATATAATTACTCTATAATAGCCTATTATAAAATAGACCCAGTATATTTACCTAACTTAAAATAAGTATAGTAAAGCTAAACGCTTATTTTTATTAAATTAATACTGCACTATTAAATTAATATAAATACAGATATAAAAAAGAGATAGTTAACCACTTCCTATTTTAATATAAAAGTAAATAATATATTAAATAAAGATACTTTAATATATAGAAACGCAAAGAGGTAATATCTCCTTTTACTTAAAAGGAAAGTTACTATGAAATTACAATAAATGGATACTAAACCTAAAAGCAGTGCAAGCAATAATCTAGTTTGCAATAGCTACCGGCCGACTAGATATAAATTAACTGCGGGGGATAAACCTGCACCTTTAACCTACTAACCCACTTTACAGCCAACCCAACCCACACTTATCACCTTGTAGTATAAATAGCAGGCAATGCTTTAGTCGCCGAACATAGGACGCTAAACACTTATAGAATCGCCTCCAAGCTGGCTTGCTAATAAATTTACCAAACAACGGCAACACATAGAAAGACATAAGGTATGCAAGACAACTGCATAGGCTTTTAAAAGATACGATAAACTTAAGAAACATAAATGTACACTAGCTAAAGTTGCCCTTTCGGCTTAGCCGCCAGGCATTAATAAATTGTACTATAATTATTATCTCAGAATAGTGTCCTACTTTTTATCTTCCATTAGCCTTTATCGCCAGGCACTCCCACCTAGGTACGCTATTAAAGGATTAAAAGTAACCACTGCATACACACTAAAAAACCCATACATATATGTGGTGTATATTTGTTAATAAGCTGCTGTTTTCCCTTTACCCATATAACCTGTCTTAGGGGAGTACGTAACTTTTAACTCTGTTCAAGAACTTACAGCGTCTACGCATTAATTCCCGTCAAGGCACCCTGGGTTACTGTATATCGCTATTTTATTAGTTGGGATTTACACTTACCCTTATACTGGAGGGGGGTATAAGCCTAATAGCTGGCTATACCTGTAAATGTCAGGATATAAATACATTACCGACGCCGGAACTGCCGCTGTGTACAAAACAATAGCAGTATAAGCTCTGTTTTTTTAGTAGGGTCAGGTGACTTAACGGTAAAATTAGGTGCCAAAAGTTTGGGAACGCGGGGCACAACGCGACGCGTTCAAAACCAGCCACCCAATTTCGTTCCAACTTCAATTATACATAACTTTATAGAAAAATGTCAGATCAACGCCAATTTGGTACCATTTTAACGGGAAATCGCAAAAGAAATCATAAGCAAAGTCCTGTGCAAAGAGCTGCGATATATATAAAGATATCCGAGGGTAAAACCTATAAGGAGATTACCGAAGAGTTTTAGACCTCTATTTTAACAGTTAGCTAAACCTTTAAACGCTAGAAAACCACCTAAAGCTTCAAATCAAAGCCTAGAAAAGGCCGGCCTAAAAAGCTAACCTTTGCTGAAATTAGGTATATTACAATAATAATGAAAAAGGACCGTCAGATAATATAGAATGCGCTTATAGGCGCGATAAACGGCCGCGTAAGTAAGAATACTCTCTGCCGTTATTTATGATAAGTTTTCTCCTATAAATAGAGAGCAATATAGCAGATTCTAATATTAAAAGAAACAGCAGCTTAGCAGCTACATTTTGCTAAAGGTTAAAAAGGAGAAGAAGATAAATTAACTAAGGTATATAGTATTAAAGTTAAGGTCTAATATCGATTAATACAGCTTTTTTAAGTTATTTTCTCTAATAAGTCCTTAGTCTAAAACTAACCTAATAATCGCTGCGGTTAAGTATTTAAAAAGCCTTATAAACGGTTCCAGAAGACTGTAGTTAATATTATAGTCTATAGGAAGGCCAAGATCTCTTTTATAGTATAGGCAGGTATTTGGAAAAGGGGAAAAACTAAATTAATTGTTATAGAATAGGATAAGAACGCCCCTCGGCGCGGGTATACTACTAAAAGCTATTAAAAAGCACTATTAAAGGGCCTTTTTCCTATATATAATAGCATACGCCGGTTCTAGTAGGATAATGCAAGGATTTATAACTTTAGCAGCACCCCTAAATAACTGTAAAGCTATAGAATCGAGTTTATTAACTGGCCAGCATATAGCCCCGATCTTAACCCCATTAAGCACGTTTGGAAAGTTCTTAAAGCTAAGTTAATTAAATTATTCCCTGATCTTCGCGATCTAAAAAAAAACGAGGCTTTAATCGCAAGATTGAAAGAGTATTTAAAATTGGCGTGGGATGCCTTGCCTCAAAGTCTTATTAACAGGCTAATTAACTTAGTGCCACATCAGCTTAAAGCAGTGCGCCGGGCTAAGGGATATTATACTAAATATTAATCTCCAGAATAAAAGCTTTCTAATAATCTATATTATTTCTATTTTTATTAAATTTTCATAAAGTTGTAACTGTTTAAATATTGGTATATCAATGTAATGATTGGGGTTGGTGCCCCGCGTTCCCAAACTTTTGGCACCTAATTTTAGTAAGTTGCTTAGCGCGGGGTTCATTGTCCTCTAAAAACGGAATTATATGGCTCTAAATTTGGAGTCTTCGGAGGCAAAAAATGGAGGACATTAAACTCAAGAAAAGAGCTTGACGGGACCCCGAATTTTCCACTACCTATGGTCGTATATGATAGTCTCCCTCTCAACTCGCATTATATGCACACCTGCATACGAAGCACACAAGAGTAAAAAGGGCAAAAAAGGGCAAAAAAGGAAGACACAACTACCAATCTGCCGGTTAGTGGCTTTGTCTATTTTCTCTTCTTTTTTACTATTTACAACCACCCTGTATCTAAGTATAACAGCCTCTTTTAGGGAATAGGTCGGTAGGAGCCAGGGGTTTAGATCCTATTCGCTACGTTTCGCTGGATAAAAGAAAGTTTTGGTGTAGTCTTAATCTATATCTTATAAAGGGGGGCCTATAGATCTAGTAAAGAACTTGTAAGTCACCCCAACATTATTATCCCTGGCGCCGCCACTACGTATCAATTACAGATCAACAGTATAAGGGCTCACTGGCAGGTGCATAAATAATAGAATTCGACACTTTTTAATGCCAAGTTAACTGGGAAAAGCAGCTGCTTAAATATATGAAAACTTGCTAACTAACTAATTATAACTATCTGGATGTAGGAAATTTAGGAAATTTAGCTATCATAATATTATTATTGACCTACGGATCCGGCTATTATTGTAAGCTAGTTGGGAATTAAGGAATATGCGTTAGAATGAAGGAATATGTTATATTGTGGAACTATCTGTTACTGAGGTTGACACTATACCAACGACCTTAATTATATAGCAGGTTAGTCTTAAGAATTTAATCCCTGCCTCCGTAAATATTGTTAATATTACTACCCTGCAACCAGCATTAATCTACAGCCACGAATATACTATTTGGAACTGCCTTTATTCACCACTACTTTAAGCGGTTAAAGGGGATAGTCTAGATACTATTCAGATCCTTTTAAACGCCAATGCAAGGCTAGGTCTTATTGACGTCGAAATATTGCAACAGGGTTCCAAAAGACCAGTAATGGGCTATCATTAATTATTAGTGGTTCTATCATCCTATTTTTAATCTAGTCATCAGTCAAGAAAGCATAACCAGCATTTGCGAAGCTTTAGCTGCGACCTGACAATTCAAAGGCCAGTATAAGCTGGTCGGGCCTGGCGACGATTTATTTGACGAAGCGATCTATACTACGACTTTACGCGGATCATCATCTGGTGTAAAGCAGTTATTGGGCTGGCAGCCAACGAGGTTGAATAGCTTCATCGCGGATATGGATCTGTATGCTTCCGCATTTTCATCTCAGCATTGACCTGACGCTTCATGGATGTTTTTGTTGGCATGTTTAATGTCATGACGCCCTTCTTGTACCATGGCAGGTCAAGAATCACGTACATGTTATAATAGAATGGGTCTATGATAAGGTCGAACGATTCTACGCAGTCAGCATATGCAGATAGGGATGCACAAACTATATTTTTTGGAGAGGATGGCAGGCGGCATGTCAAGTAAAGAAAGCCCTGGGAATACAGTATCAATCTATTGACAAATTGGAAACATCGTTGTCTTCTTGCTACTTCAAAAGCAGTTAATGACAAGACTGCCAATTTCATTAACTCCGCGCACCCGAGCCACAGTAATACAAGTTTACTGTTCCTCTTCCATGCTAATCAACACCTTTATTGCTCCGCTCTTCCTCGCCTCTTTTAAAGTCTTGTACGCCTCCTCAATATCCGTAAAGTTGAAACCTAGTTAAAGTCGTGAGTAAATTAATCTTCGAAATATAACGAATAGTTGGGATAACCCACGATGAGTGATAAGCTGGGCAGGTTGTAGTCTTCCCGACTCGACTAGCTTCAACAGGTTTGGCGTCGACATTGTATCAACAAGGTTCATTGTAATTGCTTGTTGATAGAAGTTATTAGCTGCTAGCTCCCCTCTTATCCATGGCTTCCAGTAAGCGGGTACACTTACTGATATTCCTATGCCAGAGGTCCTGCACATGGATGTCCGCTTTTGTACCATAGACACCAATATTCGCTAGTACGCCTCCACAGGCAAGCAACTGCTGGGCTAGCTCGAATGTCGCTGGGATCCCAACTGCTTCAATAACGACGTCGGAGCCCTTTCCGCCCGTAAGTTTCTTCACCCTGATCACGGCGTCCTCTTCGCTGTTATCGATTATATCACTGGCGCCAAGTTGCTTTGCCTTCTCTAGCCTTGTTGAGTTATGGCCAACAACAATAATCCTAGAGGGCGAGTACATTTGTGACATCATTATTGCAGCTAGGCCAATAGGCCCAGCCCCTATAATAGTGACTGTTGAGCCAGGTTGGAGTTTGCTACACTGAATGCCGCATTCCAATGCTGTGGGGAAGACGTCGCTGAGCATCACGAGCGGTGCTTCATCGACTCCGGCAGGGATCATATGAAGACTAGTGTTGGCGTGAGGAACACGAACATATTCCGCCTGTGTCCCGTTAATGGAGTTGCCGAGAATCCAGCCACCTGCGGTGCATTGACTGAACATGCCCTTGCGGCAGTATTCGCATACTGCGCAGCTTGATATACACGAGATCAAGACATGATCCCCCCGTTTGAATCGAGTGACAGATGGGCCCGTAGCGTGAACTATACCAACGCCCTCATGGCCTAGAACTCTTCCAATTTGTGAGGTGGCTACATCGCCTTGGATAATATGCAAGTCTGTGCCGCATATAGTCGTCTTCGTGAGTTTGATGATAGCGTCAGTGGGCGCTTGAATGACAGGGTCTGGGACATCCTGAAGGGAGACGGAATTAGCGGCGCTGTATATGAGGGCCTTCATTCTGATCAGGATATGATTTTGGTGGCAGTGGGTGAATGACAATATGCGAATCTTGTAAGAGCACGATAGGGTGCATCTTATACTGCTGGTCACCCACGTGCGCATTTATATCATAGCAAACAAGTTTAAAGCGGGTCATATTTGTCGCGCTGAGTAGCTGCTATTCTTCATGAATTACTGTTTCGCCATGCAATGTTGGCGTTTAGAATATGATCTATCACTCATCGTCGGCATACGTGTTGCACTCCTATGGGACTACAGTGAGTCTTTTCTTCTTTATGGAGTCATAACCAAAGTAACGTTGCAGCGCAGCCGTCAAGTCAAATCCAATAAGTGAAATAGTCAAATATTACTTCTTTCCTAATTCAGAAAAAAATAGTCAGCTTTTATAATATATTTAACTAGTTTGACTTGGCGGCTGCGCTGTAACGTTGGATACAGCCATCTGCCTACATTGCTTTCAAGGATGCATTATACCACCCCTCCCCGTAACTTCAGGGTCTTGCATGGTCCCGATCAGCAGAGATATGCTCCGGTGGTCGTTGTCACGGGTCTCATGGTGGCCGTTCTCTTGACCAAAAGAATAGGTCTTGATAATGATAACGCCTATTACCGGGTTATGGGTCCGCGAGGACAAGGGCCAGTTTTAGCTTTTTTAAGCTAAGTGTTGTTAACTTGTGAGCGACTACACCATGGCAGTGACTAGCGGGCACTAGTGGCCATACCCCTGCTGTTACCGGCAACCTTAGGCGTGCGGCTGAATAGTATTGGTAATAACTGGCTTGTTTTGGATTCCATAGCCAAATTGGCAAATTTAGCGACTGAGCGTAACAGTCATTGGCGAGGAATCCTCTCAATTGAAGCTAATTAGAAACAAGGAAATTAGATGCGCGTAAAGCGCACTTCTTCATAACATAGGAAATTTGTGCTGTGGAAGTCACATGGAAAAACACGTGTTATCCAGACCTTGGAAATGCGACACAAATGCATGTCATCAGTTACCAGTGACAGTACAGGGAATGGCTACTAGCGCTCGGCTACGCAACGTTTTATAGCCCATAGAAAGCCTGTCAGACCAAAAAACCACAAATACCAGGAGAGCGAAGCATCTGGGCTTGCTGAGCACGATCAAGCAGACGATCTACTAATGCTAGCCCACCGTGAGACATTCTCATCGCAAATTCTGCTCGGGACTCCTGGCATGTGTAGAAAGTAGTGCATCATTTTGGCGTTTCTTGGTTCTCCACAGCAAACTTGGCGCTAGGCAGCTGAAGTTGCGCTCATGAGGCTCAAATACGGCGAAAGTTTTTGATCAAGAGGACCCTACTTTTCAGGGAAACTGCTTGCCATATGCAGGGGGTATAATGAGCTGGAAAAAAGATACTACTTGGCTACCCACAAGTAACTCATATGACCCTGATGTCTTTGACCATTTTTAATTAGGAAGATTGTGAGGAAACTGAGATAATTATATGCAATCACCCCAGCCCTTGTGAGATTACTTGAGGGGGTATGAGCCTAATCGTACACCCAAATGTCGGAACTGCTGCCGTGTATAAAACGGTTGCAGTGTGAGCCCCGTTTTTTTCGGTTTATTGTCCTCCAAAAATGGAACCAGGTAGATTTAAAGTTGGAGTCTTGGGATACAAGAAATGGAAGGTATTGGGTTTAAGAAAGGAGCTTGACGCGACACCAAATTTTCCACTACCTATGGTCGTATATGCTGGAAGCACCGCATACTGAGTCTGATATCTCAACGGCACTCACTATTTTGATAAATAGCAGCAAAAATGCTAAAAAAAGATATGCAACAGCTGGTGCTAACCTCCGTTGTGTGCCTGGCCCGGCCGCCGTTTCCCACGGCGAGGAGACCCTCTGACACAGTGGAAGGGATGGATAGAATATGAAACATCCCTAACCAAAAAGAAAGGAGATGACCTCTTGATCCAAGTAGGCGCAAAATAGAGCATGGCAAAATTAATCAATTATCCAACATAACGAGATTGTTGAATCGTTCGTCGTCGCGAAGGAAACCTTGCTCCTGAAGCTGAAGGTGTCAACCTCAGTAACGGATTATTCCATATCACGGCACATTCCACAACATGACACATTCCTTGATTCCAACGCACATTCCTTGATTCCAACGCACATTCCTTGATTCCCAACTAGCTTGCAATAACAGCCGGATCCGTAAGTCAATGACGATATCATAACAGTCAGATTTCCGAGATTTCCTAGATCCGGATTGTTATGATCAATTAATTAGCAAGTTTTCATGTATTTAAGCAGCCGCTTTTCCCACCTAACTTGGGATAAGTAAGAGTGTCGAATTCTATCATTTTATGCATTCGTCAATGAGCCCTCATACTGTTGATCTGTGATTGATAGAAGGGCATTTCCGTGGAAGGGAGACTGATTGCATGACTAGATACCATAACAGTTTTAAAGAATTCTTGTACTCATCACGTTCGATTTTCTGCATTCAGAAGGTGCATCCATCCTCCCCTATCTCGCACAAATCCTACTTTCTAGGGTTAAGACGACACCGTTGTCTTCCATCTTGAGGAATTTCGTGGCCCTCTAATTTTGTACTCATTAGTAAACCGATTGATCATGCTTGGCTTGGGTATAATGAAGTCCTCGGCAACTTACTTTTATCAACGATGTATCCTCGTTGATCCTTGGTGCTCCAGGTCCACCATATCTCGCCGTAGTCTTTAGGCCACTTAAAGAAAAAGCCATCGCACTTGAGGGTATCACTACTTGAGTAATCGACCCAGATGAATCCCCAGCCATCGGTAATACCATCATAGCCATTGTGCGCTAAAACATAATGGTTTGCATTTGCGCTATCTCCCACCCAAATTCGGAAGTTCGAAGAGTTCCACTACAGACATTATCAGTAAATATTCTGAGTCTCTAAGCAGCAGAATTTTGTATGGGGCATACAAGCTTGGTAGCGGATGCTAAACTCGCTGCTGTGAGGAGTGAAGCAAGTGTAATCGACACCATTGTGTTTGCAAAGATGAGCCAATAGAAGAAATGAACACAATTGTATTTGTATGTGTTTGTAAGTTTAATGATAAGATTAAATGGGAATTTCTTTTCCTTTATATTCTATTAAGATGTATAAGCCTGCACGATCTAAACTCTCATATTACTTATATCCTAGCGTTCAACGTATTCTCACAATGCGACGGTCATACGAGTATGCGCCTTTCGTTTGGCTACTTCCTTTTCAAACTTTCTTCAATGAACTGTTATATCAAATCCCCACGTTGAATCCTTCCGTACACAGAATCGGGGCAAAGCGATTGATGTATTAGGCAAGGCTTTGGGATTCAATACAAACTCATCGCCTAGCTCGTCGGCTTTAAGGAACAAAACTCCACCCTTGGCTCCGCCAACTCGACTGAGTAATAGTAGCTGGGCTGCACCTCAATAAGAAGTAGAACCGCCCGACCAGATGAAACTGGGCTAAGGTGAGAGTCCTTCAGGGCGGATAATTGGGTATGTTTATATATCCTTTGGCGCTCGAGCAAAGACTGTTTAATACAATAGGCTTGTAAATGTGTTCATCATTAAGAATCACAGTATTTGTAAATGTATGTCGTCATGGTTTACTCGTATTCATTCGGAATTGCATTTTGCCTGATACAATCTGTTAAACCGTTGCACCAGGCCAACAAAAGTGAATTGTACACCTCAGCAATTTAGTTGATAGTGCATGTTATATGTGATATTGACGCAATCGTCGTTGGCACCGTGTTCAGTAGGGAAAAGATAGTGCTCGATGACACCACGATTTCAATCTTGGAGGTGCACGCATCGGAGACAATAGCTATGCATCACTAGGAGTATATATCCGGGGGCCCAGAGCCAGGAAACGCGCCATCTCGCCAAGAAAACAGCGGCTGAGGTGCCATCTGATGGAGTGCGACGATCCGGGGTGATTCTCAAGGGATAAACCGAGGCTCATAGGTTTATATTGACAGAGAGGTTAGGGATAAATACTAAGCACGGTAACATAGTTACCATTCTGTAGAACAGGCGGTTCCAGTAAATGCAATTATTAACAAATATCTAAATAACTATACTAAATAAATAACAAGCTAGTTATATATATATAAAGGAGATCTATATATAATCACTAATGTTCTAGTAAGCGTTGCTGCGATCACTGCGATAGTGCAGTGATCGAGTAAGTGATCACTCTTAGCGCGGTGATCACTCCTTAATGATTGGTCGGAGTAACTGATATTCTCCCGTGTCCCCGTGACCTGGTCTTCGACATGGTCGGGTCGTGACATGGAGGTAGCGATACCAAAGGTGCTAGAGGAACCAGGGTTCGAGGTCTCAGCTACCGTCAGTCAGCTCAGTGTTAGCCGTCAGATCGGATCAATAACAGGATGCGGATGCACAGATAACTGATACTCTGCTCCTAGGCGGGTTGAAAGGCCGACCCGAAAACTACACGTCGGAAGCCAGGCGTAATGCGTCTATATAGAGATTCTGTCAAACAGACAGTGGAAAGAAGACTAGGAGTCCTGTTGACGAGTCAGAATTTAATGGGGCAAGAAGCAGTATTGGTTGAAGCATGGGGCTCCTGATGTGTAATACGCGGATTTCATTTACGTCCACTAAGTAAGCTAGTTACACAAATCCCTTATGGGCAATAGGTCGTCAGGAGCCGGCGGCTTGCGCCGCTGTTCGCTGAGTTTCAATTTACAAAGGAAAAAGTGTTAATCTGTGTAGTATTTATCTATTTCCGCCAAGGGAGGACTGTAAGGGTCCGCTTCCTCTACTAGTTTCCGGAAGGCCTTGCTTTCTATAGGTCTAAGTAGGTGAAAGAGGGGGGTCTCTCCTCTGGAGGTAGGGAGTTTAAGTTTTAGTTGGATTAGGGAGGAGGGTGGGCCTTAAGTAACCCCTAGTGAGTTGCGTAGTCCGTTGTAATCTCATTATAGGTATTGCTGTGGCTCGTCTGCGCGGGCGTTGGCCTGGTTGGGTCCTGTGGATAAGAGGACGTCGGTTGTCTAGTGACAGTATTCTGACTGCAAATCGGAGCTTCTGGGCATCGAGGAGTTATATACTTAGGGGCTTCCCGCCCTCCATATTTATGGGTATGGGAGGGAATGTTAATTCTATATAGGTTACTACATAAGCTAGAATATAATATAGCTACGCCTCTAAGTAAATAGGATTAGATAGATAATAGAAAAGGAACAAAACCCTTTTAGTATTCCGTACCGCAAGGCGATTTAATCGAGATAAATTAGACTAACTACGGCTGGAAGAATTAGAAAAGTAGTCGATATGTATAGCCGACACTTAAGTCAGCGAAATGCATACAATATAACCCGTGGTATGATTGGCTCTTGTGATTTCAACGACTAAATTTAACACCACTATAATACTTCCATGCATAAAATCTTATTCATCAACGTTTAGAGCGCTCACTCCCCCAACCACTTTACCAGCCTGGGGCAACGGCCTCAGCTTCACGCTTCCAGCCTGGGGCAACGGCCTCAGCTTCACGCTTCCAGCCTGGGGCAACGGCCTCAGCTTCACGCTTCCAGCCTGGGG
>JAOALB010000245.1:0-52523 GCA_025331125.1 Mycogone perniciosa
TTAAGGAATGTGCGTTGGAATGAAGGAATGTGTCATGTTGTGGAATGTGCCGTGATGTGGAATAATCCGTTACTGAGATTGACAAGCGGAGCTAGAGTTGCTCCAACTTCTTGAACAGATATTGCTCGACTTGGCAAAGGCTTGACATGGAGATCATGCAGTACGCAGCACAAGGTTCATCATAAATCCTGTTGATTCGAATGTCATGCTTCTTCTACATACATGTAATGACAATCATCAAATTTAGCGAGAGCAGACACAACACCCGCGTTCCCCAAGCGGGTGACAAACGGGGACCGCAAAGCACACGCAGTATTTTAGCTAACTTCCTATGGATGACTCATTGCTATGACAGTTGTTAACATGATGGGTGAGATATCAGTTGATACTGATGGGTTTTATGCTGCCTAATATATATCTGCTGCCTAATATATATCTCATATATGTAGTCTTAGTAAGGGCGGTCGTTAGATTGATGCAGATTCGTATGTGTGTGTAAGTGTAGATGGCGAGTGGGCGACTAAAAGACAAAAAAGAAGGGTCTGGCCGGGGATTGAACCCGGGACCTCTCGCAAATGAGCTTGAGGGTTATTACCCTAAGCGAGAATCATACCACTAGACCACCAGACCATATAGTCCTAAAACTGTTGAGAGAGAGCGGCGCTGCCAAACAATATGAAGCGAACGAGGGGAGTAATCCACGTGATCCATCAAATTGAACTAGTACTACGAAGTACGTGCAACTCAAGTACGATGCCAACCAGTTTGCAAAGAGAGCGGGACCGCAAGGGGACAAGGGGATATATAGTATTACTGATTCCACTCATGCTTTATGTGCTTGAAACTTTGCGTCTACATGTAAAGGGACTGAAATCGCAGACACGCCAGACTAGACATACAACAAGTAACGCTAGAGGTTCAACTTCCTGTACGGATTTTACATAGAGATCACGAGGAGTAACAGTAATACCATCGCAAGCACTGATTCGTGATACTACCATATCACTCTGAGTCTAGGGCTGTTGTTGCTGATAAAAATCACCACCCAATAGCTCTCACGATCCAGTGTCTGTCTTTTACCATGTAGATTTAAATTTCAACAATTTGTGTACCAGTGGGCGTGACTCAGGTCGAACAGTAGCAGACAAAGAAGGAACACACGAAGATGAGGAAGGAGGGAGCACATATGAGGAAGTAGCACACTTGAGGAAGGAGCATGTTCAGCGACTCCAGCCCATCGTCTAGAATAACGACATCCCCCCATCAATTGACCTCAGACAATCCAAAGAGTTCCATTCAAAGTTTGCGAATATTTCAAATATTATTTCCAAGTGTCGATTCAATTGCCTGTCCGAGTTTAATTGTATCGAACTGACGATATGGAGACCTCCGAGCAATTGTTATCCCCTGGATTGCCACCCTGTGGCCGACTTTTTCAGATCTGGCAAATTGTTATGAGCAAAGCAGTTACTACATCGCAAGGAGAGCATTTCGCCGCCTTCCTTCAGCATACCGGTGATGAGTTGTTCTCACGAATGCGACAGGAATCCTGCATTGCTGACGACATTCTTGAAGGCGACGGGAACACCCGTAACAAGTTACTATCGATTGCCGTCACCCGAATGCAAATGCCATTGACGTCTGGTCATTATCTTGACATTATGACACAAGACGGAGACGACAAGTGGCACAAGCTATATGTGGGACAGGCCGACAGGATTCGACATCGTATTAAACAGCATGAAACAGACCACGTCGGGAAGTCCAAACCGCTATTCTATTGCGTGTGGGCGAAACCAGAACGCAGAGTGCATTAGGCTCTTCTGAGCCAAGTTCGGTCAGCATCAAATGAGAGTCCCGAAGACAGAAGCCGTTGGCTGTCCCTTGTGGAGATGTTCGGGAAAATAGTTTTATCAATCACAGCGTAAGCTTCCATCAATCATCTCGGTTTTCAAGACTAATATATACATAGTCTATCTTTTTTTATACGAAAAAAAACTACTAGTATGCCCCCTCCTCTCAGTCTTGCAGCCTTTTGGACGTTGGTTTTCTGGGATTTTTATTGACCGCCTCACAATAGTGTCTCTTATCTGCCTCACGGGCCTCGCCGAGTTGTCGCCGGCCCAACTTCGGGTTATCTTCGGAGCCCTACCAGCCCTAGCCACCACCGCCACCGCCACCACCGCCTCCAAGCTCAGACAACGGCATCGCCTGCACGTGCGTTTTCTCTATTCTCTATTTCTACATGTTCTTTACTAACTACCTATGTGTAGGGGCAAGGTAGGTCCAAATGGGCCATGAAGCGGCGGGAGAAGAGGGAGAAAAAGGAGAAGAAGGAGAACGAGAAGGAGGAGGAAGAAGAGAAAAATGAGAACGAAAAAGAGAAGGTGTAGGGGGAGGGGGAGGAGGAAGAGAACGCAATTAGCATCGACATGACCATTGACGTTTGAGTGTTTTGACTTCATTGCAATTATGTGATCCCTCGACATGTGCCAAACACCAAGGTAAAACAGTTATATGAGGACATATTCGTGGAGTTATATCCAAGGATATAATAGCCAGCATTGCCGATGGTGGATGAAGTCATCATCCCCGATGGCTGGGTTGTAATTCCATTTGCGTGGGTTATCTACGGTAACAAGAGGAACAAGAATAACACATTGGAATGAAAGTAATACAGAGCAATAAAGGGAATATAGGGCAACCGGAGTTAGCTACAGCATTTACGTGTTTGCGGTCCATATATCTATCTCGCCCATAATATTAAACCCTCTAGGTCTCATCCAATAGTTCTTTGCATGTACGCCACTGGATAAGCTCGCTCAGCAACTATGCATCCAACGGGACGTTATCGGTCTTTATATTCAACCCCCTATTCTGGCCATATCGCCGAAGCCGGTTCCTGGCCCAATAGACGGCCATGTCGACATTCCATTGGCCGACTCTCTTCTTCTCACAGCGGTCCCAGTGGCTTTCTTATTCAAGGGTGCCGGATCTTCATTTTCAAGGTCTTGCTCCAAACTGTCGGCAATCTGTTTATACCACCCCTGGCCTGCACGACCGAGTTTCTGGTTGCATATGCTGTGATAGATGCTTTGACCTCTTCTTCAATCCCAGTGTTTGGTGACGGCCCGAAGAAAGTCAAGTAACAGAGATAGACCTCTAGTGGAATTCTGTGATGTCGTTTGGGAGCAGTGCTTTCTCGCTCTCGTTTGCAACTCGCATGGTTGGTTGAGGTGGCAAGAGAAGTCATCGACAAGAGAATCATCAGCAAGCTTAAACCCAGAAAGAACCGTCCCATTTATGTCTAGGCTTTATATCCTTATTGCTCCCTATCCTCAATCTTGGTTAAAATAGAAAAGTTGCCTCTTCCCACATCCCCCATTGCTTGTCAGCATCCTTCTTTTACGTGTATCCAACATATGCCACAAGAGCGCATCCATAAGCTCCATGAGCTGCCCTGACCATACCCATCCTTAAACGCCATCCGTCAATACCTTTCCCAAGCCCGTCCAAGGCTCTGCCAACTTTATACCCTTTCTTTTTGCCCATATCCCATTTGTGACACCTCGAGGTGTAAAATACACATCCATGACCTCCATGGCAATTCCATGTTGCCAAAGCAGATTTCTTGTTTCCTTGTCTGTCGAACAAAGACTCGTCATATGCCCTGAGATCGTAACATCGGTCGTAAAGGCTTTCACTTCCAAGTCACTGCTCTTGTCATCCTCCTCTTCAACGGCCCAAGGCGGGTATCTCCCCCTCTATCCCAAGTCTCATTCCTTATCGCTTCGCTCTCGCACTAATTCAATCGCCTTCGATCGGGTTTGTAAAGAAAAAACGTCCAGATATTTACAAAATCACACAGCGTGGGCTGTTGCCGTCTCGGAACTTTGATCGCCGTCGACGTTTCTGGGTGCCTTTGAGAGCTTCCATCTTGGCCTCCTCCTCTGCCATCTCATCGTCTTTACGGAGCATTTGGCGGCAAAGATCAACAAACACCTCTTCAACGTTGGCTATGAAACGGTTAACGCATTTGAACTAGCATGGTGCGATGTGAACTTACTTCGTGTCCTGGCGCTGGACTCGTAGTAGGGAGCCCCCCACTTTTGCGAAATGCTGAAGCCCTTGGCTCGGGGAATGACTCTTGTCTCCTCCAAATCGGCCTTGTTGCCAACAATCACCATGGGGACATTCTCGTCGTCCTTGATCCGAATAATCTCCTCACGCAGTCCAGCCAACTCGCTGAGCGACGAGGATGACGTAATGCTAAAGACGAGCAAAAAGCCTTGTCCTGTTTTCATGTACAAGTCTCTCATCGCCACTATGTTGGGGTTAATATCTGGCTCAAACTCACAGCCCAGGAACACCACATACCAAATTGCTCAGTGCCAGCGGTGTCGAGGCTACATCCTGATTAATTATTGTCCATTATTTTTCACGCATGTTGAAACTCACATTTCCAAAACCACCTGTCGGCCCTGGAGGAAGAGTCAGTCATCAGGAACAGAGAGAGTGCATGGCATCTGCTTACATCGACCTGCAGCTGTGTGCGGTAGGAATCCTCGATGGTGGGATCATAGCTCTCGATCCACTCGTTGTGAACGAATTGCGCTACCTCGGCATGAGCTTTCCAAACGAATAAGACGGACTTAGGAATTCGGCCGCTCGGCACGGAAAAGACTCACCAGTCAGACAACTCTTACCAACACCACCTGGAGAAATTTGTTAGTTGCATGCGCGCATGACTCGGCAAGTGAATTGTGACCAACCTGCTCCAAGAACGACTACGTGAAGCTCACGACTAAAGGATATGCTGTCAGCATAGGCTCGAGAGCGTGCAATTCAATAGAATGCGAATGCCAGGGGATTGATTCGTCGGGTTCGGGGTCATCTCATACCTCGTCGGGTAGTGGTATTTTGGTGACATGGCTGGTGATGGTCCACGGTTTATGTTGTGTAACGAAAAGTATGCCGCTGCGTTGCGACGTCGTTGAATCGTTTGGCGTCGCACAATGCCTCAAGGTGGTAGGGACGGGCCGGATGTTGGATGTTGTGAAACACACAAGACCTCCGAAAGAAGGTTCAAAAAAGCTCGACGGTTCGTCTCGGGTGACAGGGCTAGGCTATATGAAGTGCGCGGTGACGGTGCCAAAGTATGCACTCGAGTTTGTTGACAGGGTATCAAAGGTATAAAAACCCGTTGTCGCGTAAGTGGGCAATCGATTGGTTCGCTGTGAAAGAGCTTCCGAGTGGGTGGTGTAAGAATCTTATATTCTATCAAGACAATGGTCCGCAGGACGCGGAGTTTGGGTGAGGATATCGGCCGCTGAGGAGAGGCGCTGCTAGGCCGTGAACGTCGAGCCGCACGGAGCGGGGGCTAGAAGGGAGAAAAGAGAGGAGCTTTTGAAAGTCTAACTCCACCCTTTGTTGGACCTGTTTTGTGCTGGTGTCTTGGGGCGGGGGGCAAAAAGATGACAACCCAGCTGAATGAAGCCAAGCCTTGCGTGCCTATCTGTATGGGAGGCCGAGAAGGCACAATTGGGGTTGTAACACAAGGACGGGTATGTAGGTATCCTACTCCGGCTGAGGGCGTCGTGTGGTATACGGAGTACGTGCGGGCTGAGTTCCACAGGGCCAAGTAATGTATTGTCCAACGGCACCTGTATTGACGGATTGGATTGGTTGGATTGAATTGGATCGGATTGAGTTGAGCTGAGCTGGACTGGACTGGACTGATCTGGACACTCGGTCGTTCTTGTAGGTATGGACGAATGTAAACAAGGCGGCACAAAGTTCTAAGTGGTGGCGAGGGGAGAGGAAATGAGTTGAGACAGCGGGCCAACAACAGTATGGAAAACCAAAACAAATTCTAAGCCATGATCCGACTTCACTGGCGGCGAAACACGATTCGAGACCGGGTACAAGGGTAAAAGCAGACGCAGCGGGGGGGTCGAAAGACACGCAGGAGCAGCAACGGCAGCAGCAGGGCAGAAAGAGGCAGCGAGCAACGAGATGGCGTTTGTTGTTGTTGGTGGTGGTGGTGTGTGGGGTGCGCGTGCTGTGCGGTTGGTGAGAGAGAAGAGAGATGGCGGTTTCTCAATGTCTGTCTGTCTGTCTGTCTCGTCTCGTCTGCGTGTCTGTCAGTGTCTGTGACTGTTGTGGCTACTCCCTAGATGCTCAGCATGAGAAAGGGCATGGGCATATATCCACGACATGCATGACATCCATAACATAAACCAGCCCCAGCCAGCCGCGGAGAGTGGAGCGGGATGGATAATATGTATGTAATGCACAGAGCAGCGGCGCAGAGCAGTGTGGCGAAACCGGGAGCAGCAGCAAGCAGCAAGCAGCGTCAGCAAATGAAGAGAGAGAGGGAGAGAAAGGAAATGTCGTCGTTCCGGAAGAATTTGGCGGCAGCATCAGCAGGGGCCATGAAAATGGGGAATACGCTACGGACTAGTCGTGGTTAGTACGAAGGAACAGCCAGCAAGCACTATTCGACTTCAACACAACAAGGTCGCTGGATTGATTTGTGCTTTGTGTTGGTTGGTTGGTTGGTTGTGTGCGTGCTCCGTGCTCCGTACTCCGTACAGTCCAAGGATCTGGGACACCTGGTGGGCCCCTGACTAAGACCCATGGTAGTATTCTCGAGGCCTTTGCGTGTCATCATCCGAGTCTGTGTCGGGATTCAAACCGGGATATCGTCCACAAACACTGGGGTACTTTTTTGTGGTCCAGTTGTTGGTGTTTAGGTAGGTTCCTAGTATGGCGTAGTTTGGCCTGGGGGGGGGGCCGGGCAAGATGAGGCTTGGCCAGCGCTAAGAAGAGACCAGAAGTCGCGGATTGTGAAGGGCCAAGCAACCAACCAAGCAAGGCATGGGAAATGCCAGAGAGCGAGAGCCTGGGCCTGGGAGCGAGCGAACTAGGCGGATCACAAGAGACACTCTGTGTGTGCTGCTGCTGCTGCTGCTGCTGCTGCTCCCTGTGGAGAGAGACGGTCACCACCCGAGCGAGCACAAAAAGCAGATTGGATTCCGCCCCCCCGTTCTGACTTGGGCAGATAAACGTTCCGTGACATCGTTCGCGCGCGTGGCGGACCGGCCTTGTGTGTTGACTGGTTGGCCATCAGCCTCCAATAAGCCATGGACATGGAGAAGTTGAAACTTGGAGAGTCACTAAAAAAATGATGGCTTCGGTCCGTTTACGACTATCAAGGGACTGCCTAATGGTGTTTGTTCGCTGCTTCCATTTTACGAGCAAATTTGGCGATTGCCATTTTCGTCACTGAGGTAATACTGCTACTACCACCAGTCCCACGATATTACGGAGTACTACTAAGGTACCACTACGGAGTACGAAGTATGTACTTTTCGCCATTGCCAGTACTCCGTACTACTCTGTACATCCAGCAAGTACCTTCAGAGTACAAAATAACAAGTGGATAATGGGTGTATAATAGTAATGTACAATGGCATGTACCTCCCCGTCTGTCTCATCTCTTTTCTCTATGACACAAGTACCGTCTCTCTCTCTCTCGTCTTTTTTTTGCTTTTCTTCTTTTTTTGTCCTTGTTTCTCATTTTAAGCTTGCCCTGCTTACATATAGGGCCCTCTTTTCTTCTTCCAGATGTGATGTGATTTACATTTACATCACCAGAGACAAATCACTGGATTTACCTTAATTGGCAATCATTTGCTATAGCTGACTGATGAACCTGCGGATACTCTATTGATTACCTCGCTTAACAGCAATTTCCTCCCTCGCCGTTCTCATACTCCTTGTACTTCGTACATAATAATAATTGCCTGGTATTATTATATTATAATAGTACTAGTATTAGTACTACGTACGGAGTACTATGTAAGTAAATTGAGGCCGTAAAAAGATCCCCCTGCATGCATATTGCTGCACCGCCCCTCCAATCTGCACATGTCCACACGGTCTATTCTCTCAGATACACGTACATACCCTAGATTATCCTCCCGTCCATCCATACGGAATACTACTCCATACTTACGTACATATATTATACGAGTAGTACTGCATGTAAGTGAGGAGAAGTTGGCCCTGGCGCCGTCTCTTTGCAGAGAAATGGAGAGCCATACAAACCCCCCAAACGAACAGACGAAACCGTCAACGAACGAACCCATGGGCAGCTGCGTTAGCGTTGGCTCCATCAAATCGTTCGTTCCTTGTTGCCCAAAACCCAGCCCGATTGGACGTCTGCGCCCTTGGACCTGTGGTTCCTGAATCCTACCTATGAGGAATCGACGCGATGACTGTCTCTACGGAAGGGCTAATGGGTGGATTTGGCGAAGATGGACCATCGACCGTTGATTGTGAACAACTAGTGTTCCGTAGTCGCAGTATTAGTCGTATGATATGGAGCTCTGCGGAACCTGTTCCGTGTGCGGTATGATGGTAATCTGATCATCTCTCCATCTCTCCATCTCTCACCAGCATCTCCACGGAGTAATCCGTCGTTCGCACATGCTCTGCATCACGTGTGGAAATTGCGATGCTCCCCTCGTTACAAACCAACAGGGTTCGGAGAGAAAGGATGACATGATCGCCAAAAACCCATGCGACGGCCACGTGCATTTTTACGACTATATTCAGGAGCGGGTGCAACTCTAGATCCATATCATCCGTTTCATCATCTGCTAGCAGCAGTAATTATTATATACGAGTAATGAAGAGAAGCTCTTCAACGGATAGACCTTTTTCAGTGGGATGGATTGGATCCTCCGCCATGTGCTACCCAATTAATTTAGCAGAGCCTGTAATAAGATCTATCCTAGTAGCTCTCCCGCGCCACGTTTTGTCGGCGGTTCCGCCCGCTCTTCAAAAGTTCAACGGTAGATAATAGATAGAAGATGCGAAGTATGTATCCAGATGAACCACGATTTCAAGTCTTCTTAGTCTTTGATCGACGGTGGCTGCGGAAGATTCGATGAGATGTCAGTACAGACGGATTGTTAGGAGTGGTGATATCAACTCATTAAAGTGGTTGATCGTCCATTATGGTGAAAAGCCTCACCTCACGATAGCTAGCAAATTACCCCGTGCTGTTAGGACAGCTGTAGACTTTCCAATCCATGTCCATTCAATTATTACATACGAAATACTAGTACTAGTACTCCGTACTCCGTAGTATCTACGAAGTACTCGTACTCTGTTGGATTTCTTTCTTCCCACATGCCTGTAAATAACGCCACAAATTGATCCCTCGGCCTCCAAGCACCCTAGTCCAATTCCCTGCCTTTATTATACCACTCGTTCCATAGTTCCTCCAAGGCCCCCAACGCCAATACGCCGCGCTTCTATCACACAGTCATGTCTAACATGAGCCAGCCTTTGAACGAAAGTTCCCTCTTTTTCACTGTTCCATCAAGAAAAAAAATCAAAAAATCAAAGAGTAATAACCGTTACTATGCTGTTTTTTATACCCAAACAAACACCCAAAACCACGGCCGCCCCGAAGAGTGTGAGCAGCGTAACCACGATGATTACGCATATCTTCATCCGCCTGCGCTTCAGTCTGCATGCTTCCCTCGCGGCGTCGTCTGGCTTGCCAGCCCCTTCAACGTGGCTGCTGTTCTGCGTCAGCACGGATGGTGAAGTCGGCTCTGCGGGCTCAGCCGTTTGTTGCTGCTGGAGGGAGGTAGACGTGGGTATGGGTTGCAGAGGCACCATCTCGGGCGTGCGTGTGTCTGCCGTAGTATTCGAGCGTGAGAGTTGGTGCAAAGCTGCCGCTGCGTTGAACGGTATGACCATGTACGCGCTCGGGGTTTGGCGTGGATCATATGGCGGAGGCGGACTGCTGGGGATGTCGTAGGGGCGCCATGCTTCTTGATGCCTATGACTGTGACTGTGACTGTGACTGTGACTGTGACTGTGGCTGTTTACAGAGGACGATGCCGCCGACGCCGTGGCAAAGGCGTGATGGTGATGCAAAGAGTGTGAAGCTCCCCCAACACCATCGCCAGTGCCCAGTCGGTACGACGAGTCGTCCGGGTACGCAGCATCGGGAATCGAGTGCGACGGATGAAACCGGTCCTGCCGAACGTCGTCATCGTCAGAGTTATCCATGGCCATGGCCCTGGCCCGTGCCGGAGTGTGTGTTTGCGCTCCGTAAATGCGGTCCGGATGCTCCGCTCGTTTGTCTCTTCCAGCACACAGCGCGGGGATACGTCGTACGGAATAGTATGCACCACTTCGTACGTATATATGTACGTATGTTCAATTCTTATCGATGGCAGTCGAGATGGCGATCGACACAGCACATACGAGTGTGTTGCGCGCAGCCCTACGGAGGGTTAAAAGGAGGAGGGAGACTGCACAACTGAGAATACGAAGTATATTACACAGCGAACGCGCACGCTTTGGGTCTGGCACTAACCACTAATCTAAAAAAACATCTTCACTGCACCACCAGAAGCCAACTCCCGAGATGGATGGATGGTATGTCCCAATCTGGATCGGAATTCTAATGAATAATTTATACTTTTGCACGGAGTACTTCGTAAATGCGCACGAGTACGGAGTATACAGTACTGCATGGCATAGCATAATACTTACTATGTAAGCCTTCTGGCTGTGATGCCTAAAAACACCGCATTCCTTTCGTTGACACAAATACACCATGTAAAGCCATGAAACAAACACATCACACCACATACATTCCACAAATAGAGAGCATTCGCCTCAAACACCACTTTGTCTCTCCCCGTCCCTCCCTGTCTCTCACTCTATGTCTCTGTCTCTGTCTCTCAAACCTCGCTCTCGGCAAACATCACAAAAAAGAAAAAAGAAAAGCGCAGTTCCTCGGAAACCACCCAATCCCATATCCGCGCGAGTAACAGCCAGCCGTCTCACATCCCAACTGTCTCTCCCCCCATCTGTTGTCCCCCATCCAAAAAGGATCCATCACAAATCTGTGTTTCCCCAGGTCGCAATTTCTTGTCTCGTCTTGCATACGGATGTCCTCCGAATGGACCGTCTCCATCTCCAGCCCGTGTCCTCCACAAGCACTCCGTACGCATGAGGCCATAGTTGCAGCCAGTTGCGGAGAACACAGGGACAAGGGGGCGCCTACGCACTTCCGCTCTCTCCCTCTCCCTTGCGTCCCTCACAGCCCCCTTGCGGCACGGGATCGTAGTCATTGATGCAATATGTCTGAAGTTGAAAGAGAAAAGAAAAAGAGACACAGAGAGACCGCCCTGCAGGTCTCCGTTTTCTGTATTTCGTGCAGCGTCGCACTTTCGAGTACAAACAAAAGAGTGACTTTGTTTGAGGCATATGATTTGGAATCGTAGAATTGACCCTTGTTAAAGCCAATCGGGGCAATCACCAACAAGTTCAGGAGAGATTGAATAAGGAATGATTTTCATGATTTGGAAGCAAGCAAGCAAGCAAGCAAGGAGACAAGCCCAACAATCCAGTCCCCCCATTTTCAGATTCGCAGATACACATTCACATGTCCTCACTTTCGTCATAATTTGCTTGCTCAACCTCCGCCATAACAAGGGACAATACTCATATTTTCACTCTTCAGGGTCGACCCATGAATATTCTAAAAAGAACACCGGCTCGCAAACATGCTTGCCGTCTGCTACCTCACAAAATTAAGAGGAAGAAAAAAGAAACCCAACGAGAGAGTCCGCTGGAAATCCATACCCGTCTACTTGACTTGCTAAAAGAAAACCTTCAGATACCAAAACCTCCGCCCCACCATTGTTGTTATTGTTGTTGCTGCTGCTATTGTAACAATTAAGAACCCACTGCCGCCTACACAACTCTCTTCCAACTCCCAAGGACCTTCGCCGTAAGTACAAAAAAAATCGCAAAAAAGTCTGCTTTTGTCCGAATTATGTGGATTAGCCGCCGCTCTGTTGGTTGAAACGCGTTCGTTGTGCTTTTATTTGTTGAAAGTCATCTCCTAATATGGTGGCTTCGTCAGGTTGCCCAAACTTCCCTCACCCGGCCGACTATCGATGCCTCGCAGCAGCTCTTGAAGGCCAACTGCCTTGTTGCCACCATCTTCGCGAGCAAACATCGACCGCCCCATCATGCTCTCTCCTCCACGGCTACTCAGATTGCGCCGAACGCTCTGGCCGGCGTAATCATGAATCGACACACCACCTCCGGGAATCGCCCCGTTCTCAGACAGTGAACTCAGATTTGGTAGTGGTGGCACAGGGGGAACATATTCGTCTGCCGCGTCATCATCGTCTAGCTTTGGAATAGCTTCATGAGGCGGATTCGAGGTGAGTGGACCCCTTGAAGAGGCCGACATGGATCTCTTGAGCTGGGTACCCGATGTACCTGGTCGCTCTGGATCTACAGAAGTCGGACTAAAGCTTTTCTCTGATGGGCTATACTCGTAGCTGACTATACTGTCGCCGCTCTCGTCATCGAAGCCAGGCGTCTGCGGTGCGACGTTGCCTGACAGCACCCGTTTGAGTTGCTCGACAGAGGTGACACCAGCCTTGCTTGACGCTGATAGAGTGGGCGAAATCCCACTCCGTATGCTAGTCTGCCGGAACCTCGGTGCGATGCTTAGATGCTCCCGATCACCATACGCCTGAGACGAATGCGGCCGCAAATTATGCTGGCTGCCAAATGGTGAGATAGGCAGATGGCCGTTCCCATTTAGACCCGTCGTGCCAATAGCAAGGCGATTGAACCCTGTTGCGATGGTACCAGTACGCGACCCGTTGATTGACTCCGATTTGCCTTCAGCAGCCAATGCAGCAGCCACCTCTTCCCTTGACCATTCCGTTGCCATCTGTTCACGGTAGCTGGTTGGCAACTCTGAGGACCTCTCGATCGGCACAGAGTTCATGGTTGAGCCCAGAATGGGACCAGATAGGGTTCGCTGAGGGGACGTGGTAGGACTCGTCGGTGGTGACAGAGCGCTCTCTTCGTAGCCAATAGCAATGCATTGAATCAGAGAACTTCGGTCATCGAATGGCAGAAGCTCTTCCCTCTCTAGTGCGCTGATATCCCATGCTGGTTGGGGTTTGACTTGGCCTGGTAGTCCAATCTGATTGAGCGGCAGTGCCGGGATATGAATTCCCTCTACCCAGAAGCCCTTGATCCTTCGCCTGGTGATTTCGTTGTTGATCGCACGACCCACTGCGGAAGCCTCCAACTCAAACCTATCGGTCAAGGCCCAGAAGTAACCATGGCACAGAGCTGCCGCCCGAACTTTGTGAATAGGTTGTTCCAGATACTGAACCTCTTCCTGAAGCCGGTAGATCATAGGCACACCGTATCGTGTAGCATTAACACCAAGTTTGAAGACCAGTTTCGTAAGCAGGCTATGCAGCATGGTAACATCATTTTCAAAATCCACATATTGTAGGGCATTGTCATAGATGGCGAGGTGCAGTTGCGGTAGGAACGGTGAGCGTCTTGCCTTGGGTTGGCGTTCTTTGTTGTGGGGGGCGTTTGATACAGCCCGTCGGGCATTGGGCGACTCGCGAGTGCTCTTCGACCGATGGAAATCCATAGCATCATCTCTTGCCAGCAAATCTGCATGCGTGGTCTCCAGATCCAGCCAGGTCATCAGAGCATCGACATAGGCTTTTCGAACATGGCCATCCGGGTCACGTAGCAACCATTGGGTCCCTTCCCAGACTTGGACGGGCACTCGATGCCGACCCAGCTCCATGTTATTACTGTGCCTCGTCTTGGGATTCGCAACACGGAGGATCGCCTTGACCACCCTGAGAGCTGAAATCCGACCGGCATTATACGAGAAGTATGCGTCCATGGATGCTTGACTTTCCGCGAGGTCAGCCATAGAGGAAGAAGGGCCAACAGCCTCGTTGCCCTCAGTCTTCTCTCCCTGGGGTGTCGAATTGGCGCTGGATGACCGGCTAGGCTTGAGTCGTCCAACAATGGCAGCAATCATATCTGAGATTTGATCGGCGTAATAGGTGTGGCTAGCAAGGTCGCCTATGCATTGCTCGAGCCGCCCCAAAAGCTCCTTGCGCTGTTGGCGTGTGCCATACTCCTTGTCGCTATCTGTCTTTTCGCCATTGGGGGTATCGGCACGGCTGCCAAGGTGTGATAGCTGGAACAGTTTCCTGATCTGTTTGATGAGGCCCAGAAGAACATCCATCACGCTGAGGCCAATCAAGTTGATGTCTGACCTCAATAGAGACTCAATCATTGCTGTCAGTGTCATGTGTTGGCTCAGGGTGTCATCCCTTATCGGGGTAAGGGCCAGGGTATCCAGCGCCGCTACCAAGATGGCATATCGATCTTGCACAGGAGCCCACCGAGCAACTATGGTATAGATTTGAATAGCCCAGCCTGTGGCACGGCCATCATTCTGGACCACCACCGTCTCCCCCTGATTCACCCGCTCAGCTATGAATTTGAGCAATGCCCCGGTCGCTGTGTAGATCTGGGAGCGGTTCGGTACCACAAAGATGTTCTTTAGGCATTGCAAGGCCAACACGCCGGTGTCTTCCTCAGCCATCTTGTCGACGTCCATAGCTGTCCCCGAGATGGCAAGTGGGTTTGCATCACCCTCGATATCGGCGGTTCTGACTGTGGCCACGCTTGTCCTACGGCGGACCAGCTTCTCAGTATCCACCTTCTCCTCCATCTCGACGCGCTGCAACAACATGTCGATGAAGACCTCGTCGTCCGTCCACAGGTTCTCTAAGATCATGGGGACAATGGCATCGATCTGGCGGCCGCTCACCGAGGAGAGGGCGTCAGATGTTGAGATACACTTGATCGCGCCGAGACCAGCATTCCTCCAACGCATCTGTATTGGCCGACTGGCGGTGCCCTTGTTTGGGACATTGCGAGTAGATGCAAGCTGCACGTAGGAGCGTACGATGGATTGGTAGTGGGCGAGATATGCTTGATCGGCGAAGAGGGTGGACACATCCTGGTGCTCGCAGAAGGCTTCCCAGGCGGCAAGGGACGACTCGATCATGGTGATGTCGTTGGAGCGGAGGATGAGATCGAGGATCTTGAGGATGCACGGCGCGATGAGGGCAGCATCCTTGCCCGACTTTTCGACCAGGGCCGTGAGAATGCCCAGCGTAACCTGCACATTGCTGTATGGACGAACGCGGTGATGTCAGCATTATCGTCACTCTGGTCTGCTCGGGGACCCGGCCTCCGAGGGAGTGCGGTGCGGATGCTCCGGCAACAGCTGGGATTTCACGTACCCGATGCGCATGCGCCAGACATCGCTGGCCGTCTTCTTCTCGAGAAAGGCGCCGATCTTCTGGATCTTGGTCCGGCGGCTGGTTGCGTAGTAGAGGAGGTAGCTCAGCTCGCTGCTGTTTGGCTTGACGTCAACAGCTCCCTTGGTGGTCCGGGGATAGCACTTGAGCACCAGGACCTGGTGCTTTGGGCGACATTTCTGCTGTATGACATTCATTGCGCCGGCGAGTCGAGTCGCCCTCTGCAGGAGAGGACCTGGCGGAGGCGCGGAGGACAGTCGGGCGGCTGATGAAGTGAATGAATGAATGAAGTGAAGTGTGAAAGTGTGAAAGTGTGAAAGTGTAAAAGTGTACGAAGTAAGATGGAGGTGGAATGCGTCAGTCAGGAGATTGTCGTTGCCAAAGGCACGAGTAATCGTAGTAATAGTGCTTCGTACTCTGTAGTACTTCGCAGTAGTACCTTATTTCATTAGTCTTTTTTCTGTCAGGAGGTCGAGCTGGGGGATATTACGTCGTGCAGGTACTTCATACTAGTGACCACAGTAGTACTCCGTAGTACCTGCGGTAAGGTGACCGCTTGCAGCCAGGCTGAGGTACCACAATGCGCTGGCCCATAGCAGCCCAACTAACGTTTCCAGCTAAATTACAGGTACATTACGAGTTCCGGACCCGTCCAAATCCTCGTATGTATGCTACTACTACGGGGTACTCGTAGGTACTATTGCTCCCGGTATTATAACGCGGGCCAACCCGCGAAATGTAATAGTGAACCACTGGAACGAAATACAATAGCCCTACTACTACAATACAAGTAGTAGATAGCTGTTCCATTTCCAATGTCTGATCTTTTTCTTCTTTCTCTCTTCATCTCCAATAGATGATGAGTTCGCGCATCCTATGCCGTTCCATATAGAATAATACGCGGGCCGCGTTTCGTCATCCCTCGGGCAGCGTCGTTGGTCGGCTGAGACAAGGGGTTCAAGCCTCAAGCCAGTTACGTCGCGCGCAGTGGCTTTTTCTTTTCCGTTGGCGCAAACCATTATCAATGGGCGCGCATTGTTAGCCTCGCAGATAATCTCTGTACGGTTAGATCTAAACCGTCAAAACCACGGATACTACTCATGATGCCTCTTTCAATTCCGGGTTCCCAACTAAGAAACTAAGTCAGTTGCAAGTACACCGTATACTACTTCGTACTACTAGGTAATACCTACTAAGGTAGTATCTATCTAGTAATATGTATGTGTCTCCAAGTGAACAACTTTGCGCTCCTTCTGCTCAGGTCATGTGCCAACATCTCATCCTATAATTTGCATGTGATGGATGCTCTTCAGCAAAACAACCACAGCAAAAGTGCCATGTGACGTAAGGCTCATGCATCCATTTTCTCCCAACAATTCTTCAAGGCGCCAACTGCTGCAGGTGAGAGAGTCCAGAGCCAGATAGAGTTCTACTGGCCATCTTCCACGCATTGATGCCATTGGTGCCACAGGTTGAAACCTAACCACTAACCGCAAACCGGTACTTCGTACTTCGTTATTTTGACTATCAAAGAGCAGATAATAAATGAACATCATTTTCGAATCTACAGAGCACATCATCTCGTTATCAACACCAGACACGCCTCCTCTAATCGCTATGCTAAGCTTGCCAAGCGCAGACGCGCAAGCAGTTCGGACTTGTCCGGCCACCCAAACTTATGCCTCATATCTTTAGCTGGATGCATATATCGCCCAGAACTGTCACCGGATGTGAAGAATTGCCAAGGGGGGTTTTGTCTAACCACCAATACATTATTATCCTCAACGCCAACTTCCCTACGTTTACGCTTATGCCACAGATGCAATCACAAGCGATGCAACGCTCTCCTCCTCGCTCCTGACCGTAATCTTTGTCGTTACCCCCGATTTTGATGAGTATGCCATACGGACAGTAGCCACCACTCTGCCACCATTCACTGTCTTGCCCAAGAGCTTGAGCGTGTGTGTGGTCTGGTTGACAGGGACGTCCGTTCCATCCAGAGGCTGCAAAGACAAGGCCTTGGTCAGTTGTTCGGTAGCCTCTGTTATATTTGTTAGTGCTGAAATGGTTTGACTGATGGCACTGATACTTACCGGCAATGCTCTTCATGCTGCTCAGTTGTAAAGTCTCCTCAGCCTCTTCACCTGAAGCGCCAATCTGCTCCCACAAATGGTTGAAGTTGCTAGCGAATGTCGGGACAATATAGTCGCTGCCACTCAGGTCAAATTCTGATACCTCATACTCATCATCGTAACCAGTCTCCTCAGGCTCGCTCGTCGACGGATCAATCTCCTTGCTAGTAAACTTGAGCACGTTGGAAAAGGTCGTAATAGGAAGCGAGCCCTCTCCATTTAGCTTCCTGAATGCCACATAGACCTTTCCAGGCTCATCTGTGGGCAGCTTCTCGGCCTGAATGATGAAGACCTCCTCGAGATCTTCATCGTCTGCCGGAGTAGCCACTACGGAAACATTCTCCAGAACGGTGTCGGGAAGGGTGTTTTTGACTTCGTATTGCAAAACAATGTGTTCCTTGAATACGTGCTTCACCACAGTGACGACATATTCAGTCTCAGCCTCGGTGAGCTCAATAAGCGACGATGACTTGAGGACACTACCAAACTCCTTCATTTCGGGAATTTGCATCAGCTCCTCTGCATATCTCTGGGCTTGGGCATTTGCAGAAGCGGCAGCCTCCACTCCAGTAGCAGGCGTCTTGGTTGGGCCAGCCTTGGGGGCCTTCAACGTAGGAGTGGTGGCTGTAAGTTTCTTTGTCCTGTCCTCGGCATCCGCCTGCTCCCGGGTGACCACAGGGATCTTGGAGATGTCGAAGGGAGCATCAAATGTCGACTTGTCATCTGACGTGACATACAGAACAAGCTGGTGCTCAAAGAATGGGAGGGAGAACATGCTCTCTGAGAAAAAAAGTTAGCAATGGCTCAGACGCAAGTTCGACAAGCCTCTTACCGTTCTTAACAAAGTTACGGGCCATCTCGTCATCTTCCTCGGCCATGAGTTTCAGGTTCAAGGCGGCACGATCTCTGACCTCATCATCAACATCATCCAGGCATCGTGTCAGGAGCACCTTGACACTGCTCTTGACATCGGGGTCTTTTTGGCCGACACCAAATTTGGCAAGAGCAGTAACAGCAGCAGCTCGAACGATGGCGTTCTCAAGTACAACTCGGTTGTATATGTAGCGGATGTATTTGGTGGGCTGAGCCGTCTTGGGGCCTTCGAGACCAATGAGATGCAGGATACGGACAGCCAGTTTGGTGAATTCACAGTCTTCGATGAACTCGCAGAGGTGAGCGAGAGCGTCTTCCTTGGAATCTGGCACAAACTTGATGAGGTCGAACATGCTCTCCACCACGGCGCGCTTGAACTCGTAGCCGCCCTCGTCACGCAGAATACCGCTGAGGAAGGTCAACATTCCGGCCTGCTTGCTTGGGAACTTCAAGCACAGTGTGCGAATGGCCTCCACGATGGTAATCTTGAACTCGTCGGTGATTTCTGACATGAAGCCCGAGATTTGCTTCATAAGTCGATCCACGCTGGCCTCGTTACCGGTCTTGAGCAGGGTCGTGATGGCGAAAGTGGCAATCGATCGGTTGGAGTTGGAAATCAGCAGCTCGATGTCGGGGTTGCAGACGCTGACGGCGGTGGGGTTGAAGCTGGCGAAGCTGTGGAGGATTCGGAGAGCCGCAAACTTGGTGACGGCCCTGGGGGACGTCAGGAAGAGCTGGAGGACATGTACTGCCTGGTTGACCTCGGCGTCTGTTACGTCTCTCATGTCGCAGATAGCCTTGGCAGCCTCGAAATTCACCATCTCACTCTTGTGTCGCAGCCAGCCATCCAGCAGTTGCATCATGGGTTTCCGGAGCGAGGGGTCCTCCTCTGCGAGCTGAGCGGCAAGTCGGACAAGCATTATAGTGGCAGCGGGGCTCTTGACGGCTCCAGGGGCACCGAATTGCTGGACCATCTTGACCAGGGCCATTCGGTCGTGCATGCGCATCTGATACAGAAGACCAATGGCATGGTATTGCGTCATAGTCGAGTTGTTCATGGGCATCGAGCCGCTCGAGGAAGAGAAGCCGAGTGAAAAGCCGCCGGAGGACTTGGATGAAGCCGCAGCCTCCTGAGTCTCACTCTGCCACCGTCGGACTACATCGCGGGCGATTGGGAGGAGATGGTACGACGATACCAGCGCAGCGGAAGATACTGATGGATTCTTGTCCACAATCGCCGTCTTCATAACACGCTCGATCGATTGGACGGTCGTTGCCTGCGGCACTGTCAGCAACCCGTGGTCAGGAGCAACCGTGGGACAGGGCCACCCACATCAATGATACGACACAGAGCTCGGATAGCATTGGGTCGGTATATAGCGTCGCTGCCACCACCAGTGTCTTTCATAATAGTGCTGGTAACCATGATGATGTCCTCGGCGGAGTTGGCCAACTCCTTAATGACCAGGTGGACCATCTGTCGCAGGCTGGCATCTTTGTTCTGGAACAGCTTGGAAATACCGAAGAAGAGAGTCGTGGCCTCATTCGTGGGGAACTTCTCCCCGGTGTAGAAGAGAAGGGCGATCTTTGTCAGGAGAATGCGACATCGTCGAGGCTGAATGGGGGAGCTGTTGAAGAGCCGTGCTGTTCACCAGGTTAGCTACGAGACAGGCTGAGGGGACCAACAAGGCCCATTGCGGCCAACTTGCCTTCTTGAAAGACTTGTGTACGGTCGACCTTGACCAGCCCCAGATCGGCGTCCTCGTCCTTTTTGCCGTAACTCATGCTGGGCGATTTGGTCAGGGGAACGATATGGTGACTTGCGTCTTGGTTCTGACCGAATCGTCTTCGGAACCACCACGTTGACACGTTAGGCTCAGGGATGGATAGCGATCGTGCATGGTCACGTGAGTCAGCTCAAACTAGGCCACCTCTCAGGAGAGCACACCTTGGCTCTCCGAAGATTGTCCGCTGTAATACGGCTGTTGAGCTCTATTGTTTGAAGCTATAAAAATGCTAAAAAGCAGATAAATATCGTTTCATTAACAGAATATTCCTACGTGGGTGGAATTTAACGACCTGACTCAGGAGTCATGGTTTGATCTATGGAGCAGTAGATGAGAAATATCTCACTGATCAGAGAGGAACACCTATATAGATAGGCCATCTGGTGTAAGTGGGAGGGTGAGATGCGTGCAGCTCCTGATCAGTTCATGCAGAAAAACCGGTTTTGTAGAAATGGCAAGCTATATGTCTTAATATGCAGATACTAGATAGCCGGTACTCCGTACTCCGTACTTCGTACGCATTTATAGATAAGACATCTCCTTTCAGCTCAACTTGTGCTGTGGCTGTATCTCTCTCAGGCCATTCGCCCATATGTTGCTCGGCCCCTATCCGCTCACCTAGGTGGCAGCTCCAAGTCCCCTAAACTGACATCATCCCAAAGCCCCAAGTCAACACCACACCGAGACACCGAATTTTCTTCCTCCCGCAACTGCGCGCAACCACAACAATGAAGCCCCTGACGCGAATACCTCTTCGGTTGACCCCCCGACTGGTCAATTCCCCCGCGCACATCCGCCCCCTTCATTACACCATCGCAAAGGCTGCAAACGTCGCTCCGATCGTCGGCACCGGCCCGCCCCCCGAGCCGCCGACTCCTGCGGTCCGAAATGCCTATGAGCGCGTGGAACGCCGGAGGAAACAGGCTGCGCTGTTGAAGACCGCCAAGGAGATCCGGAGTGCGCAAGATGGAAAAACTGGTGGCTTGGGCAAGAGGTTTTGGAAGGACGTTACTGTTAAGGAGGTTGATGGTGAGTGGCACCCAAGGTCTAATTGCTTAACAGTCGAGGCAATTAGTCTCATATTTGTATGAAAATCAGATGCTAACGGTGGTTCAGGTGCGCTGCAAGTCTATCTCGATGCACGACCGCTAAGACATCCCCAAACGAAAGCTATCATCCGCCTCCCCCTCTCCAAATCCAACCTCGCATCAGCCCTAGCCCTCGAATGGGACGTCTTAACATCCGCACAACAAGCTACGAAACAGCACCTGATCCCATTAACAAGCCTCGTATGCCGCGTGCTCGACATCTTCGAGGACGATGCGTCCAACACGCCCGACTCAGTCAAGATCCGCACGATGATCACAAACACAGTGTTGAAGTACCTGGATACCGACTCGCTGCTGTGTTGGGAGCCACCGGCTGGGCCTTATGACAGACTGAACGATGCGGGAGAGTCGTTGCGTGACGTACAGAAGAAGGCTGCTGAGGAGACAGTTTCGTTTTTGACGACATATGTTTGGCCGGGTATTACAATCGAGCCCGTTCTGGATGGTCACTCCATCATGCCCCGCAAGCAGAGCGAGGGTGTGCGAGAAGTTGTCCAAGGATGGATTATGGGCTTGGATGCCTGGGAGATTGCGGGACTGGAGAGGGCCGTACTAGCTGGCAAGAGTCTTGTTGCGGCAGCGAGAATTGTGGCAGAATGGAGTGAGAGTTCTGTTGGCACAAGTCATATTAGCCCAGTGGGCAAGTTTGGCATCGAGGAGGCGGCTAAGGCTACCAGTTTGGAGGTGGACTGGCAGGCGGAGCAATGGGGAGAGGTGGAGGATACCTACGATGTGAACCAAGAGGATGTTAGGAGACAACTAGGAAGCGTGGTGCTGCTGGTGTCTGGAACGGGAAAACTAACATAGACCATGGTTTGGGGCAATGGCCTTGAGTAGAGTGCATATTAGAATGCGTCATGTTAGAAGTGTATAACACATAGAAGATACAATTATATACGCAACAGTGGCTCCATGATTGCTTGCAGTTCACTTCTACGTAGACTAGCCTTGATTACCAAAGACTGATGTATCCAAGTTGAAGAATGAGCCCATCATATCCATGTCACCAAATCCCTGGAAACCCGTGGCACCAGAGAGGTTGAAATCGACATCAAAGTCGAGGGGCATCGAGTGAAGAATCGCATTTGCCACATCGGTGGATATGCTCTCATGAGGGGACGGTGGAGGATTGTCCTTGCCTATGGAGAGGAGTTAGGCATTTCATTCGTATACTCACAGAGGACAGGAGACTTGCCGTTTGATTTGATTGAACAGGTTCTGTTATGTATGGTCTGCAATAACTTGAGTAACTGCTGACCAGATTCGCTGAATGAAGCGACATGCTTCAGAATTTCTTGGCAATGCTGCCATGATGCTGCCATTAAATCTGAGTCTAGAGTGGACCATAAAGATGGACATGTCCGAGCAACGATCATCACAATACCAGAAGTACAAGCGTCTGCAAGCCTTGTCAATGCCATTGTTTATAAGTCTTGCACGAAGGCCACATCAGGGGACTTACAGAGTGCATCCCACCACCAAGCACCTCTTGGCTGCGTCTGGGAGGCGCTGTGAATAAGTCGTAGAAGTTCTGTGGCTGTCTGTACGCATGACTTTGCGCAATGAAGCGTCGTACCGACGACGAGAGGGTCTATCGTGGCTGTTCCTGAGCTGGCTCGCTCACGTTCATCGACGGTTGATTGGGTGAGGAGAGGGCGAAGGAGCATAATGCGCAAATATAGAAACCTTAGTAGACGTTAGCAGAAGCCATGTGTCATTGGTAGTCGCACAAAAATACCTGGCTCGAAGCACCGTCTTTTGAGTCTCAAGGAGTGCCTTATCCGCGGCCGACAGGCCATCTGGCAGAACCTGTTTCTTCCAGCACAGCTCCGGGGGCAGAGACTCTTCAAACTTGAACAGTTTAGTATGTAATCCAATGACGGTATCTAGGCTATAATATGCTTTTGTATTGTGGGTTGATTGAGGAGAGCCTGTCGTTCCTCGACTCAACCACGGCTGGTATACCTGGGACAGGATTTCCTCCAACATCCCGCAGAGTCGGATACTTTCAACGTAAAAACTGAACTTGAGGCAGTGGTTAGAATTCTGTTGTCCACGAGTTAGACCCAACGGTGTTTCATCAATCCCAGACGGTAAAGGCAATGACGAGACCGTCGTCGTCATTGCAGGACGGCCGTAAGTCATGCTCACATACCTCGTCACCGCTGTCAGCTTAAGCCATCATTCCAAGTTGTTGAAACACTTACATATCCAACATCACGCATCCATACCAGGTCCTGTGCCGTATTTCTTTTTCCAAGTCCTGCCGGTTATCCTGGCGATACTCGGTATGAAGTCCCAGGCCCTGCGCGACTCTACAAGCTAGGCCAGTGGCATTCCAGCACCTGCTTGGGTATGGTGTGCTTTGCAATGCTAGAGCAATGAGGAGCAAGACTTGCACCAATGCCAGGTTATTCATCTCAATCAGGTCTAGCCCAACAAACGACTTGGACCGAAGGAAGAAGGTGTTGGAAGCAGTTAGTCGATCAGCGGGCGGAAGATCCGAGAAATGACAAGCGTGAGAGAATATCGCGTTGAGAGCGCAATGGAATAAGATGGTATTAGCATCGGCCTCTTGTCGACAGCCGAGACCAAGGTTGAGAGGGGAAGGCGCAGGTTCATTGTTTGGTTGCCACAAGCTGCGGTATGCATGCTCAAACGATGGGAGGTGAAAGAATGGATATAAGTAGTAGACATGCTGTCGATAGCGATCTAGGAGATGGTCGGCAAGATCGCGAGGAGGCAGTGTGTAGTTTTGTGCTTGCACATAGTACGCTGCATCACGGCGTCCAGATGGCAAGTTGTCCTTTGTTGTAGATGAGCTGAGATTCAGTGCCTGTATGGATACCCGGGTTTGAGGAAGCTTCATAGACTCGAAAGCTTCTTTTAGAAAGGAAGCTGTTGAAGAACTTCCATAAAAGTCTTCAGCGCCGCTTGAATCATCTTCAGTAGTCATTGTTCCCATGGCCGTCACATTGCCTAGAGTACAAGAAGGGTCATTTGGATCAATACGATTGTTTGGAGAGACTTGAAGCGCCAGGCTCGGCTCCCGGGAGTTCAGGTCCAAATAGTTTGTTGGGACGGATTGATCCATGGTACTGGTAGCCGATGTTAACTGCCCTCGGACATGAGAAGGAAGACGGCGATTTTCTGCGCTCCATTGTGAAGATGCCTCTTCATCGACAGCGATTCCAGGGTCCAGGGGTGGGACATCGACATTATTGTCTACACAAGCCTGCTCTAAGCGGCGGATGCGGTCATGCAGCACTTTGATATACCTATCTTACGTTAGTCTTACTCACGGCCATGAGGTTTTGATGGCACACACTCGTCTGTGATGGCAGTACGGGCATTATCTGCCTTATATACGCATCTCTCCAACCCTAGAGACCGTCGCTGACAGGAAGAGCAGATTGGTTTAAGACCGTCACATCGTGATTTGCGCTCTCTGCAGGGCTCACACGCAAGTGTGATCTTGCGCCTTCTCGGGCGCTCTTGGCCACCTGGAGCCATATGCGGGCGCTGTTTTGTCTCAAGGCCTCTCCGTACCTCTTCTCACTGCTGTCATGTCGACTCGACGCTTCCCGAGGCTTGATGAACTGCACTCCCTATTCACATGAGGACAAAGGAAAGACATCGTGGCGATGTGGGTAAGAAATTGGTAAGCTCCATACACTAGTCCAGACGCGATCAAAATAGTATTGACAAATCTGGGGACTGCATTTAGAGCCAGATCGGAGATAGAGAATCAGAATAGCGCTGTTTTCGCGGCTAAGTCAAGGCAATGAATTAGTCTACACTCCATAATTAAATATATCCGGCCCTTTATTAAGACGTTTAATGTTCCTTTTCAAGCAATGGCCATTTTACAGTTTGTTGTAAAAATATTTCATTACAACCCGAGCACTCCGTATTCCGCATCTTAGTCAAAGAGTATCTCGGAAAAGATATCTTTTGCTTCAGCTGCATCCCAGTCAACAATCATCCTCCTTGTTGACCCCTCCATTTTGTGGCTCACAAAGGGCTCCATTTCGTTTTTCTCGTCTTCACTCAGCAAGTGGTACCGGGTCTTCCATAGATCCTCTTTGCGAACATCCATTCCTCGCTCACCAAAGAACCTCTCATCCAAGTACCTCCAGTACACTGCATCGAATGCCCAGCTCTTTCTTGCAGCATAGTTGAGCCAGAACCTACCGGTTTCCCAGCTTTCTCGCATGTAAGCCGACAAAGCATAGGGCAGCGGGCCGGGTTCCTGCGAGTCATCCTCTGCTCGTTTCATGGCGGACAACCAAGTTTTCAGCCGCATGTCGTACGTCTTTCTCCAGTTATCGATGCCAGAAGGCCACGTCTCAGGCATGCTGAGGAGGAGCCACCAGGGCGGGTCGAGTATGAATTGGGTAGGTCCGGCATACGTATACTCCCAGTCGATGATGGCGGCTATGCCGTCAGTCTCATTTAGGAGTATATTGCCCGCCCGAAAATCGTCTCCCCAAAGTCGAAAGGAGTGAGATCCAGCAGGGGCTGGGCAGAGGGTGGAAGCCGTCGCTTTGGAGGATTGAGCGGACCAGTCATCGTCTGTGAAACCGAAGGTGGAGAGTCGACCCTGTTTGGCTAATCGACGAAAGATTTGGCGAGCCACATACTTGTTCCGACAGTCGTCTTCCGATGACACTACGTCGTTGTGCTGGAAGAGGAGCTGTGCCAGATGCATCTCCGCCAACGAGATATACCATTCGTCTGCAGTCCCGAATGTCTGGCCTTCTTGAGGAAGGCAAGCAGGAGGAATGTTGGCGAGCCGGACCATATCGGTCATATTGTGGGTTATGGGCCGTCCGGCGACAACCTGATCGCCTCCATCGAGGTCGACGAGAGAGCCGATTCTGGGAAAGCTCAGTCGAGAGAGCTGTAGAAGCGAGTCCGCTACCCGTGTCCAGAGATTTCCGAGTGTGGTTTCCGAAAGATTCGGATTCAAGGTGTGCGTCACACCCGGGTTGTCATTGGGCACCCTCAATCTGGTCGACAAGCTCGAACGGTAGGCGATGTACTCCATGATAATGAAGGGCCCGAGTGTAGGATCTTCGCCGACAACATGGTGATGGGGAATAGGGATTTTGGTGTGCTTTGCAATGTACTTTGCTGTCGCAGCTTCTTGAACAGTCTTTTCATCTGGGAATTGAACCAGACAGGGGCCAGGCAGCCGGACAAGAACATCGGGGGCTCCCTCGAGGCGGATTCGATACAGGACATTGAAGCCGCCGATGATCAAAGGCGGCACGAGGGTTGCTGGTCTGCCGAGCCATTGGGCAGCAAGATCTTCCACCTGGCGACAAGTGGTTTCAAGCCGCATCCGTTTCAGCGTTTCATCGCAGTCAGCGTCGTTCTGGTCCCAGACCACATTGTCGAGCTTTTCCTGACCGGCATACATCGTTTTCCCCGTTTGAAGAGGTGTGCTAGGTGGGTACAAACATTAGTTCAGTTCATGGGGTGGGTGCTAGGACTTCCGGAGTATTTCATCCTCACTATGGATACGTTTCGGAAGGCTGAGCCTGCCGTCTGGGTGGAGAAGAAGGTGGATTCATCGCTTCTTCTGTCTCAGCTGCCTAAACCAGTCTAGCAGAGCCGCTTCAAAAATAGGTATGTACTAATACATACTCCGTATATGTACTATGATGAATCTGGATCGTGCTTCAAGCGGAGCGGAGCCGGGGGGACCGGAACAAACGGGAGTCCCGAAACGGAATAGAAGCCGGGGTGTGGGTCTGGACCAAGGCAGTGGACCGCTCCGGAGATGATCGAACACCCCCCGCCTTTGGTCGAGACTCTGATCTGATGCTTGCTTTGCAGAGGTTTGGCTGAGACGTTGTCCTACTCATTTTACTATTTTTAAAAGCATTCACTTAATGATAGAGGTATATATCTTTTTTTGGGTTGTTTGTACTCCGTATCTATGCGGAAAAGTCAAGGGCGTGTTGGTGTTACACTGCATCATGCAGCATCAGTGTTCATTCGTCATGATATTGATTAGCACCCTCAACCAATAAACATTGATGGATAAGAGCAGATTACAGCGGAGAAATGCATTAAATTAATGAATTAATGCATACCATATGATAAAAATGCACCATCCACTATTATCACCTTCTCTAAAGTAGGCTCCGGGCACTGTTCAACCAGTGCTGCACCTGTTCCTTCATAAAAGGCAAATATGTCTCAATGTCCCATCCATTCTTCCTTGCAGATAACAAAACACCTCCAATAGAGGCGAAAGTGGTCAACCATAAAGCCGTGTTGAACAGTCTACTCCACAAACCCCGTCGAGGCAGATTCTTTGCTGGCTAAAAGCAATCGTGTTATTATTAGTCCTCTTATCTTTCCATCCATGTATGAGCCACAAAAGGAAACCATCACTTACGTCATATTTAAAGTCGGTGTAGATTGGAAATAGACACTTATACCAAAAATGTGGCTGCCAGTGCGGGTAAGTCATGCCATTATGCCGCTTGCCGCCATCAGCCGCTCTGTTGTACCAGGGGTTGCATCCGGAGGAGTATACAGTCGTTTGCAAATCGCTCTGTATTTTCTCTATGAACTGTTTCTCTGCATCGAGCTTGACATCCACGGCTGTGGCCTTGCCGTCGAGGATGGGCTTGATCAAACGCAGGGAGTAGTTTACTGCGTTTTCAGCCGCTATAAGCACCGAGGTGTGTCCCTGGACTGCGTTGGGCCCTACATCAGGCATTAGTCTTGGATTTGGATGTACATCCCATTTCAGAACTTGGATAACTCACCCAGAATAATGAAGAAATTAGGGAACCCGCTGAGAGAGGTCGAATTATAGGCCCCTGCTCCTCCCATTTCCTCCCAGTGCTCAGTGGCTGTCACGCCTCCTCGGCCGATGACTTCAATGTTGGTCAGGAAGGTATTGGTCTCAAATCCGTTGGCCATGATAATAATATCGGCCTCTGTGAAGCCATTCTTGGAGCGGACACCTTCCGCTGTGACCTCCACGATGGGATCACTGGTCAGTGTAACATTGTCCTTCTGCAGGCCCTTGAGGTACCCGCAGTCGAAGATGCGCCGCTTGCACCCAATCTCAAAGTCTGGGATCAAGAGATCCCAGTACTTCTCTGGAGCGTGTTTCTTCATATATCTCTCGGCAATTCCTTTGGTATATCGCCGATACGCCGCACCCATCTTGTTCATGTGGAAACCCCACATGTCGGTCTCCAAGACCCAAAACACGAGAAACCGCGTGAACTTGAGGAATCCTGGAACGTACGTGAACAGGAGCTGAAAGAATTTCGTGTTGGGTGCGTTCACTGGAGGGATGATCCAGTGCTTGGAGCGCACGAACTGCGTGACGTGGCGAGTGGTGTCCTGGATAGCCGGGACGATTTGCGTAGCAGTACAGCCATTGCCCACGACTACAACCTTCTTGTCGCGCAGGTCGATATCGTGATCCCACATGGAGGAGTGGACCACGGTGCCCTTGAAGGTCTTGAGGCCCCGAATGTCAGGCTTGCGGGGATGAACGAGTAACCCGGATGCACCGAAGATGAACTGGCTCTCATGGACCAAGACGGAGTCCGTCTCAGTGTTGCGGACAAAGATTCGCCAGCGTTTGGTTTGTTCGATCCACTCACATTTCTCAACGGTGGAGTTGAATGACATCTTGTCGCGGAGGCCATACTGGATTGCCACGCCGTTCTGGTATTCCCAAATCTCACTGTGAGATGGCAGGACGGTTGACCAGTTCGGGTTGGGGGCGAAGGAATAGCTGTAAAGCAAGCTGGGGATGTCGCAACCAGATCCTGTCTTTCAGTATCAGTCGGGATACCTTGGCTGGGATGTAAGTGAAAGGGGATGTACCTGGATACTGATTTGCGAGCCATGTTCCTCCCAGATCGCTATTGCGCTCAAAGAAGCGAATATCGGTGATGCCGTACCAGCGCTTGAGCTGTACTCCAACAGCTATGGCTGAGAAGCCACTGCCAATACAGGCAAACTGACTGTAGCTAGCGTTTTTGACTGTCTCTTGAGCCATGACGACTGTGAGTAAGAGGAGAATAGACAGAGGTAACAAAGAAGGGGGGAAAGAAACAAGCGATGTTACCTATCCAGCTTTTGTATGAACTCCGAATCAATATACTACGTATGCTAGCCGTATTCAGTAGGACAGATATGGCCTCGTTTGTGCAATTCTGGATCACCGGTGAGTACAGCTACATATGTAGCTAGTCGTGTGTAGGAGCGCCCTGCATGGTGCCCCAGCAAGTCTGTCAGCACCGACGATACTACGAGATCCATTGGGCTTTTCTATTCGACGGTTCATAGATTGGGATGATTGGTATTGGCGATGAAACATGTTTCTTGATCTATGACGTTGTCACTATAGTCTGTGAGGTAATATTGCTGGTTGTCTTACCATTCACCAGATCACACGACCATTTCTGAACCGGGTTTTTTTTTCAATATGAGCAGCGTTGTTACATATTTTTTATTGGCCCTCGTTGAGTTTGGGGAACTTGGCAAACTTGGCAAACTTGGTAACCCTATCCGTTCGTAATTGCATGGAAGCATGTTACATTCGATGTGTGTGTATGCCTGTCATGGTCCACTAACAGGGATGAACAACAGCGTTCTTCCTGGAAGAGAATGTAACCTAATTAATGAATACGACATATACGTCAATGTAGGACCATAAATGTGGACTGGATACAAGGAGGACTACGAAGTATGCCGTAGACAATAGGCCGCATTATAAATCCAAGTCTGACATGTCAGATAAGGTGGGAATTGAATACGATGTGAGGCAGATCATTTAGTGTCTATGTAGTTGCATTCTTGCCTGCTAGGTGTTTCCACCCGAAACTCAAACCTTGACACCCTTCTCCATGCCATCACCTGACGCCGCATTCTCAACCTGCATATCCTCTGGCATGGTTTTGAGGTCATCCTCACCCATCTCTCCATTCCAGCCGTTCTCAAGGAGGTACACCCGGAACTTCTCATCCCGGATGGCAAGGTCCTCATTTGTTGTATTCGGCACGAAGAAGTAAGTGACCAGGATACCCACGACACCACAAATAGCAGCGATGATGAACGTCCACCGCTTACCCAGGTTGTTCTGGATCGGTGTAAACGCCTGTGTTCCAACAGCTGCACCAGCCTTGCCAATTGCCGCACTGAGACCGTAGCAAGTGCCTCGCACGCTGGTAGCATAACTCTCCGAAGATAGAAGACCCAACATGTCTCCGGGGCCGAGGTTTCCGGAGCTCTGCATTAGGCCGTAGAATATAACAAACAGTGGGGTGATGTGCGTGATCTGGTCGTACACGCAGCCAATGATGAGACCGAAGATCAAGTATCCTGTGAAACCAACCATCATGACGTTCTTGCGGCCGATGCGGTCGCATAGGAGCGCACCAATGAAGACGCCGGGAAGTGCAATGGTTCCGAGCAGGAGCTGCCACTCAGCCGTGCTACGCAGAGTATTATCAGTTGTGCTCACCACACTGGAGATGATCGTTCCAGAGAAGACACCGTTGGGGAAGGTGACAAAGTCGTAGAGGAACCACGCTCCACAGGTGCCGATCAAAGTCCTCCAGTAATATCGAAGCACGAGGCCGTAGGGGACCTGCTTCTTGATGGCATTACGGCGGTAGAGCTTGGAGTTGAGCATCTTGAGACGGAAATAGAAGACCGACAAGGGAAGCAAAACGCCAATGCCAAAACACACTCGCCATACGGTTGACAGGTGGTCCGGACCCGCAGCAGAGAGGACAATCAGGAAAATCGAGACAGCCAGGGGACCACCGAAAGAGAGCGGGAGGTTTGTCACTAAAATGAAGACGGGGCCGCGGTGCTTTGGCACACGCTCGTTGGCAGCTTCTGAGGAGGAAGTACTGGCCGCAGGATACTCACCACCTAGGCGTCCAGGGTTAATACTATGATGCTACGTTGAGCTGTATCGGGAGAGGGAGACATACCAACGCCAAAGCCCGTAATGCCTCGGGCAATGGTTAGCATCCAGAACATGCCATCGATGGTGACGCCATTGGAAGCAGTGGCCAAGATGCCGCCAAGCACAATAAGTACCGTGGTCAGGACAATTGCCGTCTTTCGGCCCATGTAGTCGCAGGTAAGACCAACAGCAACCTGGCCCAAGATGGCACCAATCAGCAGGGAGTTGGACACGCGGGTGCTGACATCCGATGTATATTCATTAGGGTACTCTTTTTTGAAGAGCACATTAGACATGGTCATCAGATTGTTCTGGTAGCCATCGGAGATGAGGGCAAAACCAGCAGCGATCTAAGCCAGCATGTCAGCTCTCCCGCCGGTTTCATCTCAGTTTCTTCGTTCCTGCGAGCTTACGATGGTGAAGATGTCAGATAAGGACTGCTTCTTACTGACAGCGCCTCCGCTCTCAATGACGGCGATATCCTTGTTGGTGTTGTCGTTGCAGTCGCCCCGTTGGGCTTCGGCCGTCTCAGCGGGAGACTGTTGTTTCTCGCTCATACTGGTCGTTTTTATATGTGGGTTTTTATTTTTATTTTGATCCGTCGAAGCCACTCTGACCAGCAGAACCTAAGCATCACGGACTGTCGCTTGAATAAATACATACCATAAGTGCTACCGTAGTCGCACGACCAACTACGTATTCTCTAAATTCCGATTCACTCACATCCGGTTCTATCTTTTTTCTCTTGAGCTTAAATAGCCTTCAAATCTCCTATGAACCAATACAAACCAGTGAATTGTACATGTGATGGTATGGTGGAGAAGAACTCGGCTTGTCTGTGCCGATCCATGATCAATCGTCAGCGGGTTCCTAAATAGCCTGCGCTACTACTCGTAAACTGTGCACTTCCACCTCTTTTTAGCGCTTCAACCGTACTCCGTATAAATTACTCTAACAAGACCGGTACGGAGTATATATAAGCAGTACGGGGAATATACCCGACACGGAAACTTGACGAGGAGTGTCTGAGCGTCAGTAAGCACTGGGGACCGGTCCGCGCATAATATTCAATGAATGCTTTCCCCCGAGTTTTTTTCCTGTCATTTTCTTTTCGTCTCCTCCAGAAGTGCCGGTACTAATATTAATTGTACTAGTACTACTACGGAGTAGTAATGTTTGATATTATGCGGGAAGGATTTCATTATAAGGCGCATAGCGTTCCGGCTGTGGAGGAACTTTTGCTGGACATCCATTTAAATAATAGTATGGTAAAATATTACAACACGTGCTGGTTCACGCTTGTTTTATGAGCCTGTATTGACAATTTATGGTTATAATATTGCTGCTACTGCAGCAACGAGCCAATCTCGATACGAAGATGAAGTACTCCCTGGTCATTCTCCAAAGATATCGTCGGCTTCATCTAGATCAGGAAACCAACCAAACATCTTTGCCTAAATGGCAACCCTAAAACGGACATACTCGCCGGAAATACACAATCTCTGTAGAGATAATCTGTCTAAGCTACGGACTAGACCTATCAAATCATTTGTTTCCTTGTTTCCCTCATCAAAGCACGTTGCTCTCAGTCCTTGACAAGCTATTGGACACCTCCTTTGGACCGAACTCATGTAAAAGCCACGTGCGGAAGGTCCCAGTAGACAGACACAAGTCCATTACGCCTTTTGCAACTGTCCCGTCTCTTTGTTAATCTCTTGGCGGCCCGTGCAGTCGATCCGAAACGTTGTCGTTAATATTTGTCTGGCGAGTTGAAACATCCACTCCGGTCCGCTTTTCTACAAAAGCCAAGTTAGGTCGTGATGTCCGAGTTCGGAGGATGAAGCTAAAAGAAAACTTACCAGAATCACGGCATATTTCGCGTGGCCAGGGAGGAATATAGTCGATCCGTAACCGCTGTATACGCCGTCTACAAGTTTCTCGCCCACGCTGTCGACGTGGAAATAGGGCATAAGCCAGTTGGGCAAGTTCGGATGGCCCTTGATCAGTGGCGTGCGGATGAAGAAGAAGATTCCCAACGTGAGACGCACTCTAGGAGCCTGATGGAGGTTTTTGAGTTCCAGCTGCAAGGCCTGGTTGATGACGTTCCGTTAGCTTCGAAATCCTGTTTATGATGAACAGGAAAAGGCAGAGAGCTCACCTCGTGAAGTGCCATTAACCCGGCTTTGGTCGCTGAGTAGTCAGCCAGCACCGGTACTGGGAGGTAACAACTCAAAGATCCCGTGTGGATGATGTGTCCGTGATCCCGTCTGACCATTTCCGGGAGGAACTCCTTTGCCACCAACATAGGGGCAATGAGATTCGTCCTCACAGTAGCTTCAATATCGCCATATGAGCCTTCCATAACGCTCGCTCCCCGAACCAAGCCAGCATTGTTGAACAACACGGTAGGGTGTCCGACCTCATGCTTGATGCGCTGGCAGGTAGCTCTAAGAGCATTGGTGTCGCTCAAGTCGCACTGGTAGTACGACACGCGAGACTGTGCGGGAGGTGTCCAACTCAGGGGCGCAAAGTCTACAACGACAATCCGGGTGCGGATGTTTCGCTCGAGAAACTGCTGCGAGATGCTCGCTCCGATGCCGTTACTGCCCCCTGTCACAACGACGACTTCCTCATTCCAGTCCCAAGTCGGATCGTCGACCCAGTTGTTGGTGACCTGCCTGTTGAGGTAATGATTCAGTGACATGAGCAGGCTGGACGCTGCCAAGATATACGCTACTGTACGGAGCCCAGCCGGCTCGTCGGAGGGCAAGACATGCGAGAGAACGCTTAGCCAGAGGGACGGGAGAGAGAAAATAACGGCTATGGGTACAGCAACAAACGGGTTCAGTAGCACTCGCAGAAGCGGAGTGGCTACTGAATCGACAGTTACACCTTCTCGAGATGAGAACATGATCGATCGATCGATCGGTCGGTATGGAGGCGGATATGTTTGTGACACGTCGGTTCCAAGGAAGATGCAAGAGAACCTCAATCGTGCCAGAAGATGATACTGTGCCCAGCTTCTTATGCAACTGGCTAAGACAGACCAATCCTGTCTGTACTACATACCGCCAATACTACCATTAAGCCTCCCTACATACACTTGATCATATGAGGCGAGGTCCGTATTGCCACCATTCCCATTGCAACATCTCTTGCTACACACCACATCCATCTTCCCTGTCACTCTAAGACGGGTGCCTTCACCGAGGCCCACACACATGCGTTATGCATTCCAGAGAAAAGTTTTGCGCTATGGAGTACTTCTAGACCACTTGTTACCAAGTTTAGTGACCCGCACGAGCGAAATCCCGCGCGGATGCGGGTACGGAAGCAAGGAAGTGTCAAAGCGGTCCTCGGCAATGCATCTACGCCGTACCCACTGTATATTTCACTTCCCGCACATTTACAGTAGAACGAACTCGGAGAAGTCTCACAATAGTAATACCAACTTATTCAAAAAGGGGTATAGTTTTACCAACAGTAAATGGTCTTATTTATAAACACTGTGATAGAGGGACAAGTGAGGTGGGGAACGCGGCGTGAAGGATTCCGCGAGTATACGGAGTACAGAATACGGAATGCGCAGTCTCCATTTTCATAAACAGAATGCAACCTCGTGAGACTGTGATCCCATGCCAAGTAGCAACGCTCTATAATTACAATATGCAAGTCAACGAAAGAAGAAGGATGGCCGCAAAACCCCGCAGACTTGGGCAGCTGACACCTGAGAACCTTGGCGAATAATGTGGGAACCTGTGATGCCTGTTTCGTATAAATCCGGAGACCGACACCGAAAGGGGGATTTATTAGACTGGAAGTTGACTGAAAATCCTGTCTTTACTGTTGCCGTATCACACGGGTTGCCGACTTTGGGATTCGCTTCCTCTCTGCAGATACGGTCTTACTAACACCGACGAATACAACCTCTCAGTGTGGCATTCCAGAATGGTAAGCGTCAATGATGAACACCATCAGCGAATTCGGTGTGTGATATGGCCAAGCTGATGTGAACCGTGATCGTGATAGGCTTCTTCCCACAAGCCAAGACTCTCTATTGGAGAGAAGCTGAAACTGGCAGCTGTCGTCCTGTTCGTTGGTTTGTCCCTCTCTACTCCGTACACATACCAGTTTTCCGTGGCCATTTGACTGATCTGATGGTAACTTAGCTCCCCCAAAACTTGCCTACCATGCCGCTAGGCTGTTTCTCTTTGCCAAAAAAAACGGACTGAGCTCTCAATTCTACTTCATCTGCGCGGGGGTCAAGGTGATCTTTTCCACATTCAGCGGCCGCCAGTTTCAATACATCAGCCCAACCACAGTTGATGCCTACAAGGCGTGGATCCAGCAAAAGGCAAAGTACAACAAAAATCCTGCACTACAAGAGCGCCTGGTATGTGATATCCAGCCACTGAGTGTGGGAGAGTCCAACATCCTCTGGCTCGGAAACCACCACAAGGCGAGCAAGGTGGTGCTCTTCATTCACGGTGGTGGCTACATCCTGCCCATCCTGCCTGGCCACTTGGAGATGTGCTGGAACTCGTATGTTCTCCCTGGAGTTGAGTCAGGCACAGAGACTGCCGTTGCAGTGTTGCACTATACCCTAGCTCCAGGTCGACAGTATCCGACGCAACTCCGCGAAGCTGCAGCTGCTTTCTCAGAACTGTGTAAGGCAGGATTCCAACCCAAGGACATTATTATTGGTGGTGACTCTGCTGGCGGGAATTTGTCGTTGCAGCTCCTGCATCATTTGATCCACCCGCATAACCAGGTTGAACGCATTCCGTTGGGGGAGCCCCTTGCAGGAGTGTTTCTCATTTCGCCGTGGACTGGAACCGACGTAAGCGGCCGCTCAATCAAGGAGAATGAACACAGTGATATGCTTTCTGGTCAAATTCTGCACGATCTCGCGGCGCAGGCCATCAGTAAACAGGATATTGAGCAGGCCGACAGCCAAGGCGATAGCTGGGCTGGAGCAGCTCGAAATGTCGCGCACGAGTCGTGGCTGAACCAGCTCGGCAGCGTGACCAAGACATTGTACGTCACTGTGGGGGGGAGGGAGATTCTGGCCGACCAAGGAATCGGGCTGGTTAGCAAGTTGAAGAAGCTGAATACCGGTGTTGATGTGAGGCTGGAGTGTTCGGAAAAGGAGGCCCATGATTTCGTCGTGGTTGAGGGCTTGGTTGGCGTCGTGGGTGAGGCGACAATCAGGATGAAGGATTGGTTCAAGCAGTTCCTGGTGTGAAGCTCATGCAAATATCTGGAAAAGAGAGCCCTGGTCTGCATGTGTCATATGATGATGAAGAAGCGACTTGATTGGAGGGAAGCTTTGTTATTCTTGCTGTTGTGGAGTTCTCAATTCTGCATTACGAGCAGTAACACGTATGTATCTATGAGGCTACAAGTACGGAGTACAGCATACGAGATTGATGACTTACTTACTTTTGGCCTTTTGGCCTTTCGTGCTTCTCCTCACCAACGCCTACTTCCGATGATTACTTCCGATGATTGCCGCTGTGTCTCATATCGAGATGCATTCTCCCCTGCCAATATTGTGTCCACTCGCTCACACTACATACGAGTACCTATAATAACGGACAATATTGACCAACTCAGTCCAGATGCAGCTTTCATCACGTCACTCTCTTCTCTTTCAAGCCGGAGCCGGCCTTGGCGCATCGGCCGACGCCCGATATACATGGGCTCCTTTGCTGTGCCTCGGAATTGACCCTCCCTTGAGATTGCCTCAAGAGATCTGAGCAGAGACTGGAAGCAGGGTTTTGAGAAACTCCTCAATTACCGGAGGGGAGTTGTGGGGCGACAATACGAAGTAGACCACGATATGGACGAAATGATACGGTTGTACTCCGTACTCATGAGATATGAGAATGACCTGTCGACGACACGGAAATGATCCGACGCTCGCATGAGTGTGTTTCGAAGGCTTCCAGTTCATTCGTCATTCGTCACTGCAGTCGGACCGAAATGTGCATCAGGTCTGGGAGATGCATAATTGATACACCGGTTTCCAGGAAGTTCCCTTGCGAGTGCGGTGACCTGACAGCCCTTTTTTCGCCATTTCGAGCATACACAACATTATGTACGGGGCTGGGCCTTGGGAAGCAATGTGATACCTGTTGATATGAAGCTGCTGCTGCTGGTGATGATTCTGTTTGCACAAAGTACTCTCTACTTTGTACTCCGTACTCCGTGCGGAGTGGTATGTACTGTGTAAAAACGCTATGACCAATACGAATACAAATACATACTACGGAGTACTTTGTATTATTACTGATATCATATCAGGAGGTAGTATTAGGATCTTTCACAATCGTATTACAACCATGAAAGCTAGCGAGATAGGAGTTGTCTATAGTATTGAAATGCATCTATAGCAATAGGAATCATCCATGGTAATAATATTTACCCATCGTAATAAGAGTAATCCATGGCAATCAGTTAGCCATAGCACTGTCCCCCCTCTTCTTGTATTCCACGCTTGTACTGTCAGGAGTATGTACTAGTACTAGCACTGTCGGATAGTAGCGGGAGAAGTGGAGACGCTACCCCGCGGATCGCGGGCCGCTGTTTTCTGCTCACGGAGTGTTCCGCATACCAGTACGGAGTACTACTACTTCGTATGTACTTCGTACTTCGTCCGTATCTTAGTATGTAAGGGATAATAACTATTAGACCTCTGAAAACGAGTCCAGGGTGCTCATTTCACTCGCACCCTACTGTCTGTCGTTCGAGGGCCTCTGTCTACAGACGGCCATCAGAGAAAGTCCTGAGCAGGATAATGAGCGGGCTCGAACCGCTGTCAAGGTGGCCGAGAGGCAGGCGGCGACATCAGGCCAGCATACATACATAGCCACAAGAAGCATGACATGAGGAGCTGGCCCAGTCTGCGGAGCATCGCGAGCACCTCAGTGGTTTGAGACGCCGTGAGACACAGAGAGACATGTGCCCCGTTCCCCTGGCCTACCAGCATCCCAGCCAAGAATTGCCGTATGTGACGCAAGTGGTCGACCCCGCGTCGAGTCTTATCTATATCACGGCACAACCCTCATAGCGACTGACAGACGGATCGTCAATGGCCTTCAGGCCTCTCGATTGCCCTCCACATTGTCTCGTCTACCACTGTTGACGCCATCGCATACGATACGACAATGAGGCTAGGGGAATGTCGCTTCGCGCCCGATCTACCGGCGTTCAGCCAAATCTCAATATGGCATCCAGGCTATCTCCGTGGTGAAGATACCATGTTCACGTTGCCGCGGCTCGATCCTGTGGGCACCCACAGTGATACCGACGCCGAGCCTGGACATGTCGAATGGTATGGTGTTCATTTTAAAACCATGCTATTGGCGTGTCAGATCGTCACGGGGAACTCTTTCGATCTCGCTTATCTCAGCTACGATCTCGAGGGGCAACAAAGAGTGCGGCTCTCGTGTTGTGGCATTTTGATGCGAGCCCATTACTACCTCCACATCCCTCAAGGTACCTACCTCCTCGAACCCTGTGGCATTAACCACGTATACTGACCATTGGGTCCGTCCACGCAGAGGATGGAACCGACACCTATCCAGTGACGCCCAGTTTCCAACATTGGCGGTTCCCTGAGACGCTCCCTGAACCCTGGAAGTCTCTCACGCCCTCCCGACACGATCACAGGCCAAGCTGTATCATAACTGGTTCCCAGTTGTCCGAGTCAGCCCAAGTCATCCCCGAGGCTTACGACCAATGGTGGACCGATAATGCCATGGGCGACTACTCTGTGGGGGCAGAACCTATCCCCAACAGCGAGGATAACATTCTACGTCTCCGCGCCGACTTGCACAAGGTTTTCAATGACCGCACATTTGCCATAGTACCCAAGCCAGACGATCACGGCTACCGACACCTCGTCGTTCATTTCTTCGCTGCCAATACGAAGATCGGTTCTACAGCACTCGATGTTCACAACCGAAAGGTCCATAGCCTTGATCTTGTTGCGATCCAGTTTCTTTTTGCACGGTTTGCCCTTGCCGTCTTCGCCCGCATCAAGAACTTTATGCTGCGAGGCAAAAACCGCAAGGTTGCCATCGTGGAGCGTGGTACCGATGCGCGTGGGCGTCCTGCCTTGGTCACCAGAGTGGTGAATATGGATCGCGCGCAACGGCAAACCCTTTATGAAGGCGATGAAGGGCGAGACGCAACCCCAAGCGAGCCCCCAGACCGGGGTAATGAGCTGAATGAGAATGAGTGGGAGGGAGGGGAGGAGGAAAACGGGCAGGGTCAATTACTGCTCAGGTCGTCGCTTGAGGCGCATACAGCGCAGTTAGAAGATGACGAGTCGAGGGAGGCCAAGAGACGTCGGACGAGCGAGAGATGGTCTCCTCCATCTCTACCAACGCCTGAGAGTCCGGGAGTTATACTGGCCAGAATGTACGGCCTTGATGGATCACCTGCTGCTGGTCCAAGATCTTATTTTGAAACCTCGATGCCAGGTTATGGTTACCTAGGCGGCTTGTAATGCTCTGTTTTATATTTCATACAGTAACGATAATGTCAAATAACTGATATTTATGAAGAAGAGTTCCCGGTAGTAAGAGTTGTACCTAGAAATGAAAGCTATCCACATGTATCTGGGAGAAAGAAGATGGGTGTTTAAATAAATGACGTATACGAAGTACTACCCATCCAAGAACTGGATGGGGATGTCGCAAGTCTAAAGTTGCAGGTGGTGGCAAGACGAGCATATACAGAAATGCAGGTTGAAGAAATGGACTACATGCAAATAGTATAAATGAGGGCCATGGAGGGAAAAATCCGTCTCCGGTGTTCAATCAGTACTGTCTCGTCTCGTCCCTCAGCGCATCTAGGAGTCGGGACATGGCGTCTGCGATTCTCATTATCTTCGAGGTGTTGGGTCGATGGGTGTACGGATTCTCGAGGTTGAATTCTTGGAGAATGCCAATCCATTTTACGACTTTCCCGTATTAAGCCTCTCCCATACAGGCCATTGAATCTATAATGCCTTTGTGATCCGTGTTATGGGATGAGCCGAGTATGCGATCATCTACTGATATTGTTTCAGGGCTCTCACGACAACCAGCATCTTCCTTCTCAGGCATGGAGTACGCTCCGCCGGCTTTAAGGATATTCACAATATGATGCTCGTTTGCGAGAAATCCAACTCAGTGCAGGCTTCTCCTGTTGGTGCATTCTCCACCATCTGGAGGTGCTCGCAAGGGATAACGAGAACATGAAGGCGGTGACAGGGCTACCCACCAGCAAAACATTAGTAACTATCCAATATACAGTCTACTTCGTACCCCCTGAATTATTCCATAGCGCTACTTTTCACGACAATAAGCAGCCAAAAAAAAACAGCAACAGATACATCATTAGCATACAATATCTAATAGCAGTTAAGATAATTATCTACTCCGTAGCATGCTTTCTAAAGTTCAATTATTATATCATATTGTATCTAGTTTCTCCTTTATCTTTTAAAATACTATTAGTTTATAGTTTATTTTATATCCTCTTATTAAAGCCTAATACAGAGTATATAAAGCTGCTATACTACTTCGATACTGTTAAGAAAGTACATTCTTTTGAGTGTAGCGGGGTAGTGTGGCAGAGGTCATCACCAAGGAATAATTCAGGGTAGACTGTATACGTTTTACCTACGGAGTAATACGAATTAAATCAGTAGAATAACTCGTATCCCTACGGAGTACGATCCGGATAGTTCTTGATAGCCCTCATTACCATGTTCCGTCACCAAAGGTCAAGAAAACTCGTCGACACGAGATGATTTGTGCCTGTATGGTCGCACTAAAATGAACTTGGGCGGATTTGTGTTTGCTAATGCTTATGCGCTGTCACAATTCATATACATAGATTCATTTGTGGAGCGGAAGTCATTTATGCTTATTCTATGCCTTACTTGACCTGAGACATTCTCCAACTGTAATTTGCAGATCCATGATAAAATATTCCGTAAAACGACTCCGTACAGACAGAATACGAGAGAAAATACGGAGTACGAAGTAAGAGCTCGCAAACATGTTTGGACCGGATTATTTCTAATAGATCTTAAGGTCCTCCGTACTCTGTAGTATCTGTCAATCTTCCCCGGCAGCTAACGGACATTCAGCCCGTGGCGCTTGGAGATTTAGTCTGTCATTGCGCGTCTTTTTGCCAATAGTTATTCGGTCCAGCCGCAAACTTGCCACTCATGAATCATGGTCACGTATCGCCGCCAGACCGGAGATAAGATCACGATGGTATCATGTACCAAGGTGTTTTGAATAGAAAAGCCATGTTCGAGTATCTACGGAGTACGAAGTACTCGTACTGAAAAATAGCACCGCCTCACTTTGAGCCTCAATTATGCATAAATCCCCAATTCCTTTTAGGTAGCTGTTAGGAGTTATGCATGCCAAGGTCTATAATTAGTAGGTGGCATTCAGCTGTTGGCTGGTTCAGCTCATAATGTGGCCCCATGTGGATCTACAATACGGAGTAATAGAGCAGTTTACATTCAGGATGGCAGAATGCGAAGAATATTCCGGAGTACTCTGGAGTAGTATTATTCTTGAGTGGGTGGTCTGGTTAGGCCTTGATGATCTAGATAAGCAGTACATACATACAGAGTAGATGCTATCCAGTAGATAAATAGTATCAAGATGTGAAAACTCTCCGAGTCAGTGACATGTCATCCTTGCCACAACACAATATCAGATGAGGCGAAGGATCTTGGCGGCAAGCCGCCTCCACTGTGCTCCCAATAAAAAATCCGCCCAGAAGGCCTGCAGCTGTGATGGTCCCAGCATCTATTGGGCGATCTGATGCGCCACAGGGCGGGACGCGGCTTACATGGGCGTACGGAGTAGTGGTTGGGATCTATCCAGCTACCTACCAGCTGTTGGTTGTGCTCAGCCTTTCACGTTGTTTGTCTGTTGCCAAGAGCCTCGTTGGAGGCTAGTTGATGATTGTGAAATGATGTCTGTTGCACAAGGGAAAAAATAAAAAATAAAAAATCCGAATCCCTCCCCCCCCCCCCAATCTCTTGTCGCTGTGCTGCTGCGATTCCTCCTCCTCTTCCGCTCTCGCCTCGCCTCTCCTCTATCCTCTCGAATTGCCCATCATGCGGACGACAACAACGTTGGGCACTGCGGTCGCTCTGCTGGTGGCGGGACAATGCGCAGAAGCCGCAGCATCCTCACACTTCCCAAGAGCTGTCGCTGGAGACGGGTACCTCTCAGTTCCCGTAGGGACCTTCAAGCGGCCATACAATATCGACAATGGCAAACGAGCCAGTGGAAGTGCTATCGAGACGGTGTTGAAGAATATGGAGTTCTTCTATGCCATAGAACGTGAGTCTCACCCTTCTGCATTCATGGAGTCTCGGACACTGCTCCTCCTCCTACATACACTAGTATGGATTCTGGAATGCGGACTCGCATGGCATCTAAAAATTAACCAACAAAACCATGCATAGTGGGCATGGGAACGCCAGCTCAAAGCGTCACTGTTCTCGTCGACACGGGGTCTAGCGAACTCTGGGTCAACCCAGACTGTACTACCGCGCCGTCCAGTGCGCAGGCCAGACAATGCGTGGCCTTTGGCCAGTATGACCCTCACAAATCCAAAACACCACCTGTCGGCCCATATGCCAGCGAGCAGATCAACTACGGCGATCCGACCGATGTGTCGACCCAGACGTCAGTCAGTATCCGCTACTACCGCGATGTCATCAGCATCGGAGACGCCAAGATCTCGAATCAGACCTTTGGCGTCGTGAGAGTGAGCAAAGGTCTGTCGCAGGGTATCATGGGTCTGGCGCCAGATGTGCACGGAGGATTCGCTGGCACCTCTCCGTACAGCCTTGTGCTCAACACCATGGCCGAGCAGGGCGTCATTGCGAGCCGTGTTTTCGCCCTCGATCTGCGACACTCCGAAGCCGAGACGGGCGCCGTCATCTACGGTGGCCTGGACCGCAACAAGTTCATCGGCTCTCTCGAGACTCGGCCCATTGTGCGTGGCATCCAGGGCGAGTACCGCCTGGCCGTGACACTCAGCACCTTGGGCATCACCCAGAGCAAGTCGCAAAATTTCAGACTCGCCAACGCCGACACGAACGTCATGCTCGACTCGGGCACCACACTCAGCCGCATGCACCAGGCTGCTGCCCTGCCCATCCTGCGAGCCCTTGGCGCCCGGGACGATGGCGAGGGCTACTTCTACGTGCCATGTTCTCTTCGCTCCTCGGGCGGCACTGTCGACTTTGGCTTCGGCAACAAAACCATTCGCGTTCCCTTCAGCGACTTTATCCTGTCCGGCGATATCACTGGTTCTACTGACTTCTGCTACGTGGGCCTGGTCATGACGACCGACCAGCAGATCCTGGGCGACTCGGTTCTCCGGGCTGGATACTTTGTATTTGACTGGGACAACGAAGAGGTTCACATTGCCCAGGCCGCCGACTGCGGCTCCAGCAGTATTGTGGCTGTTGGCTCCGGACGCAACTCAGTGCCAGATGTCCAGGGCAACTGCAAGGATGTCGCTCCAACATTCACGCCGCCTCCATCGGTAAGTAACATGAAACCCGCTTCCACAACTCATCGAGAATGTCTGCTAACGCTGGTGATTTCCCACAGCCCACGCGAACCGCAGGTCTCCCAACCGGAGTCCAAACAACGGTGTACACCATCACATCCTGCCCGAGCTTCGACACGCAATGCCAGACTGGTCTGGTCACGACTCAGACGCTCCAGGGAGGCTCGCCTACGCAAACCGCGGGCGGAAGTGGAAATGAAAGCGGCGACAAGAATGACGGCGTACGGCCGCAGACACTGGGTTGGGTGTTTACATTATTTGGCGTTTTGGGAGTGGTATACAATACCTTTTGATGACCTCTTTTTATGCTGTATACGTGAAGGACTGGACGATTCGTGTGGATAGAAAGCTACATATCATCGACAATATACCCGGATGTTGGCCAATGAAGACGGACGAGTTGGTCTGTTTACTGATTCTTGCAAGGACTTTTTGCTTGCTTGCTTACTTCATACGTCACTCGGAATAGTGCTTCCGCTCGGCGGAATTTTCCCTTGTAAATTGCAACCTCGGCCTGCAGACGGCTAAACCCTTAATAGCACCACAGCTAAGATCAATGTTTGTCCGGCGATTGGACTGATGGAGTTGTCGAGTCTCCTGTCTCCACTATGGAAATCTAGAATGTCCCGACTCATCGTCAAATCATTGAGCGGAATGGCATTACCGCCATAAGATGCCGCGGGTCTGTATCTGGGGTGATAGATAGCTCGCATTCGCATTTGGTTGATTGGGCAGTGCCTTTATTTACTTCGCTGGCCCTCCTCCTCTTCTCACCACCAATCCTTCTCGGCTTCTGCTTCAATTCCTGTTTGTCTTTCTTTCATTGTCTTTGTCCGACTCATCGCCTCGTCATCATGGGCTTCGCACCTCCCCCCTGGTCCTCAGAGCTTCCTGGTACGTCAAAAAAAAGATGGAGCCAAGCTGTCTAGAAGATATGGGAGTGAAACATACCTAACTAACTGACACTGATATTTTGCAACATCACAGATATCCCGGACTCTATCACGATCCAAGAGTTCATGTCCAATGAGAAATACGGCCGATACCCGCTGGCAAAGGCCAAGAACCCATACACCTGCGGCCTCACTGGCAAGACATACACAGCGACAGAGGTAGTCGAGCGCACCGACTACTTGGCTCGCGCCATTGCGAAGCGCCTGGGGTTTAATCCGGCTGAGGACACCGAGTGGGACAGAGTTGTTGCGCTGTACTCTCAAAATACTGTATGTTTGGCTGATTTCTTGCGCGATAGCAATCCCATTGAGCGCGCAATCATGGCTGACTCTGACATCTTTCGCAGATTGACTATATCCCCTTCACACACTCCATCCATCGTCTCTCCGGTATCGTCACTCCCGCAAGCGGCGCCTATAGTCCCGAGGAACTCGAGCACCAGTTGCGTACATCCGGGTCCAAGGCCCTCTTCACCTGTGTCCCGCTCCTCGACAATGCGCTCAAGGCCGCCAAGGCTGTTGGTCTGCCCCTCGACCGCATCTTCATCCTGCCCGTGTCCGGCGTCAAGCACAATCCTTCTTTCGTGACGATCGACGATCTGGTAGCGGAGGGCAAGAACCTACCGTCTCTGCCACCGCTGAGATGGGTCAAGGGACAGGGTGCCAGACAGACAGCTTACCTTTGCTACTCCAGCGGCACCTCTGGTGCACCGGTATGTTGCTTGTACGCCATATTCGTGTTTCGATCGAGATGGCTAACATCCTTCACAGAAAGCAGTCATGCTGTCCCACCACAACATCATCGCCAACATCCTTCAACATTTTGGCTTAGAGAACCTATCCCGCAGAGAGGTGGGCTTTGACACTCAGACCAGTCTCGGTGTCCTCCCCTTCAGCCACATCTACGGCCTCGTCGTCCTCGCCTCCATGAGCCAGTACCGCGGCGATCAAGTCGTCGTCCTGTCCAAGTACCATCAGCAAGACCTCCTCGAGGCTACCCAGCGCTTCAAGATCGAGAAGCTCTTCGTCGTTCCCCCAATGCTCATCCACATCATCGGCAACTTGGAAAAAGTCTCAAAATACGACCTCAGCAGCGTGCGCTACTTCTACTGCGGTGCTGCGCCCTTGGGTCCGGAAGTCGTGCAGGCTTTGGCGAAGGCATATCCTAAGTGGAGAGTTGGGCAGGGCTATGGCATGACAGAGTGCTCACCTGGCGTCAGTGGGACCCCCGAAATCGACATCATGGTAGGCTCCTCTGGCTGTATTCTCCCCGGAACGCGTGTCAAACTCATCGACACCGAGGGCAAGGAGGTCACTGAGTACGAAACCCGTGGCGAACTACTCGTCCAATCCCCCGCCGTTGTGTTGGGCTACTTAAACAACGAGAAGGCCAATTCTGAAACCTTTGTCCACCACGATGACGGCCGGTGGCTCAGGACAGGCGATGAAGTCATTTTCCAAAAGTCGCCCAAAGGTAGTGATCACATCATTATCGTCGACCGCATCAAGGAACTCATCAAAACCAAGGTACGCTCCCTCCTCCCGGCATCCCATCCCATCGCATATCACTAACATGAAGGCAATAAAATAGGGCCACCAAGTCGCCCCCGCCGAACTTGAAGCTCACCTCCTCGCCCACCCCTTCGTCGCTGACTGCGCCGTCATTCCCATTCCTGACTCCTGGGCCGGCGAAGTCCCCAAGGCCTACGTTGTCAAATCCTCTGAATCTGCCGGCAAATCTGACGCTGAAGTCGAAGCCGCCATCAAGAAGCACGTCCAAGACTACAAGGCCAAGCACAAGTGGCTCGAAGGCGGCGTCCAATTCACTGATATTATTCCCAAGAGTCCCAGCGGCAAGATCTTGAGAAGATTGCTGAGGGATAAGGAGAAGGCTGCCAGGAAGGCTCAGGGCGCTAAGCTGTAATAGACCTTTTCTGGGCGGTTTCTCTTTAATTTCTTTTCATCACTTTGGAGTATTATGAGAGGACATGAGCGTGTCTGTTCTGCGAGATATGTAAAATGCAATTTTTGTTGCATGTACAGCCTAGAGCCTAGAGCCTAGAGAAGAGAAAAAAAGAACTTGGACATTCTATTCACTCACGTCTACAAGACTTCACATACCGACGCGGAAGAGCCGTCGACTTGACATCCATCATTCAGATTCAAATCAAACTATTTCACATGATGGATAACTAATATTATGTTGCCACAAAAGCCAATCTCCAGCGGGTGTATCGTGTTTCTACATTAGATGCACAACAAGTGCCCCCAATTGATCCAAATCATCCTCCCCCAACTGTGCTCTCAGTGTGCCTCGTAAGGATCGTAAGAACGAGATGGCCCTTCCATATGAGGGTCCTTTTTTTCTTGGTCGAGTCCTGCGTGTATACATGTCCTTTTCTACTGCATTCAAGTAAAAACCATTGCTTGCGTGTCATCCAGAGGCCCAATCAAAAACCAAGATAAAAAAGAAAAAGCAAAAGAAAGCGAGGGTGCAAAGCCGCTGGCCAACTCGACATCACCGACCAGTGCTCTACAGAGCAACAATAGCGGCCATCACAGCGAGACCCAGACCCATGCCGGCACCAACACGGCCAGCACCATTGACGATGACTGGAATGCCAGTGCTGACGGGAGGGAAGGGGACACCAGTGCCAGTGCCGACTGGGGCTGGTGTGAAGAAGGTCGAAGGGGTGTTAGCCGGAGGAGGCGGGGGGATATCGGTGGGAGTAGTGGGGGGAGGGTATGTCTGGGGAGCAGCAGTCGTGACGAAGGTGACCTCGGGAGCAGTGTAGATAGTTGAAAGCCACTTAGTCGTGCTGCTGCCAGGGATTGTCGTTCCCTCCGAGACACACGGCTCCGTGACCGTCGTAGCAATGGTGACAGTGGTGTAGCCAGCAGGGGGAGCTGTTGGAGTGCCCGTCACCGTAATGATAGAAGTGATGGTTTCAGCGCCGGTGGCGATGTAGGGGTTTGCAGGGGCATAGCCGGCACAGACACCCTGGAAGAAGACGATGGCCGTGGAGATGTCATCGTCACTCTTACCATGGGAGTAGATGCACTGGAAGATCTTCTCGACAAAGTCCTTGCTGGGGCAGTAACAGGAGCTGTGCATGTTGTCCTTGCACTCGGGCTTGGTCCACAACCAGGTGTTCAAGCACTTAGGCAGGACAGCAGGGCAAGGAAGCGGGGTAGGGGCAGGAGAAACTACCACGGTGGTCTCATGGACAGGGGGAGTCTGGTAGGCGGGAGCTGTCTGAGAGGCGGGAGGAGTGTGTGTTGTGGCCTCCGCCTGCTCGGTGGACTCATAGACAGGAGGAGTTTGGTAGACAGGAGGCGTCTGAGAAGCGGGCGGGGCGTACGTAGTGGCCTCTGCCTGCTCGGTGGTGGTACCAGGAACTGCTTTCGTGATGGTTGCCGTGACGGGGCAAATGGTGGTGCTGATGGCAACAGTGACAGTAACGATAGCAGGGGTAGACTGAGCAGGGCAGTTGGTGACCTCGGGAGCACAGCTGGTAATCGTCTGAACAGATGTGGTGAAAACGGTCGAAGTGGTCTGGTACACGGTGGTATACGTTGTGGGCTTTGTGTGCTCGCTGGTGGTATCGGCGGCGGTCGTCTCAGGCAAAGCAGAGGACTCAAAAGTAGGGTATGGCTGCGATGAGGACGTTGTCTCGTAAGTAGCAGAAGTTCCTTCGACAGTCGTTTCGTATGTGGCGATTGTCTCATAGGGGGCATACGTAGTAGTGGGAGTATCGTAAGCCGTGCTGGCCTCAGAGGAAGTTTCGCCGACATCAGAAGTAGTTGCGGCAGCCTCTGACGAAGTCGCTTCAGCCGCCGACGAAGTCGTGGTTTCGTGAGGCGTTGGTGTCTCGTACGCAGGTGTGGTAGCCTCTGGTGCAGCAGAAGTCTCTTCCACAGATGTGGTAGTCTCGGGAGTAGCAGAAGTCTCTTCCGGAGACGTGGTGGCCTCAGGTGCGGCAGAAGTCTCGGGTGCAACAGACGTCTCGTAGGCACTGGTAGTGTCATACGTAACAGTTGGAATCTCGTAGGAAGGCGTAGTGGTCGCTTCCTGGGCAGCAGAGGTAGTAGTCTTGTACTCCGTCCTCTTCTTACCACAGTCCCACTTCACCTTGTGGATCTTGGTACGGCAAGTCTTCTTATTGCCCTTCTTGCCACCGGGGAAGATGATATGGACCTTCTTGGCGCCACCACATTGACTATTACGAACAGATGTTCCCTGCTTGGAGCACTGAGCCGATTGCTTGCAGGTCGAGCCGTCAGGCATGTCGTAGTGGAACTCGAGCCTGGCATCAAAGTCGACTGAGATGTCAAAAAAGTCGACGGAGAAGGAGTCAGAGCCGGCCGAGATGTAGGGGGTGTTGCCCTTGTCCGAGGAGCAGTCGCCAACGATGGAACGACCAGTGGTGCCAAAGGTACGAACGTTCAGGAGGCCATCACGCTTGCCAAACTCATTTTCGCAGGTCCAGCCGCCGAAATCGAATCCGCCATAGTTCCCGACGACGCCGACATTGAGGTCGTCCCAATCCCACTCAGACTGTTGCTTCTCGGTACACTTGTTGTCGATGTTTCCGGGGCAGGCATAGGACTTGGCATCCTTCCAGGTGTTTCCCAGATTGTACTGAAAGAGGAAATGTAAGTTAGTTGTCTTGTTTGTATGTATGTATGAGAAGCGAAGATAGACTTACAGTGGCAACGGCCCGCTCGATAGTGGCGGCAGCCGCCAAGAGGGCGAGGGCAGTAGACTTCATGATGAAGAATCTGCTGATGTAGAGAGGGTATAAAAGAAACAGACAGTTGAAAGAAAGCAATACACGTATCGGTATAGGTAAGATGCTGATATAAAAGATAAACTGTGTGCGGGACTCAAAGGAAACGAATGACTTTGACCCTAAAGACAGACAGACTTAGGTAGGAAACCGAAGAAACAAACACACGAGGACTGATGAAGAAGTAGTATGAAAGAGAGAGATGGAACAGGAAGGGCTTGTGATAGATCTATATACACGTAGGACGAAGATGTTCTCTCCCAAAGTCGTCTGAGAAGTTGGGTAGGCGGGCCCCTGGCTGGCTCACTGGCGCCCATGTCCACAGGAAGGCGGAACCAGCGGAACCATCCATTCTGAAGCGCCCAAGAGGCAAGTTGAGGCGTCTTGAGACGGTACATACTTGGTGTGCAGGGCGGCATCGATGTGATCTGAATGGATCTCCGGAGCTTTGGAGGTTTGAGGCTGCATGCACTCCGTCTACGTACCCTGGGGGCCGAAACGGGACCATGCGCCCAGGGGCACACTATCGCCGCTCTTGGCAGGGGTCACAGCGCTGGTAGCGCCAACCACAGCAGCCACAGCGCTCTCTAGTGCCAGTCGCTTAGGCTCGAGGGGCCTGAGAGCCGCCTGACAGTGCACCCTGATCCAGGCACGCGTATGGATAGGTGGAGAGTACTCCGTATCTGGAGACAGAATACGGGTCGCGGTTATGGCCTCTCTTTATCCGCACGAAAGAGGTAAGCGATCTTCCCAGACGGGTAACCCGCAGCTCAAGAGAGACAAATTCGGCCATTCAAACCCAATAGATGGATACGATCTCTATTATCACCATTTTCCAGGCGCCTTACCAGCCTCACCTTGAGACACGCGCAGCGGGTATTTGCAGCGGAGCTTCCACAGAAGCTGAAGCTGACAGACAGAGCTCTCTCCGATCAACCACCCGACCCAAAGATCCATCCGCCTGAGACGGATCAGAACTAAAAACGACGCTCGCGGCGGGCGAGTAACAATGGCGGGCTCCCTTTTGCTTCAGGTGGTCCGGCGCCTTGCCGGTTTGAGCAATGTGAAGCATCTTCATCTTGTAGTCTTCATGCATCATCTGTCCACCACCTCTTGGGATGAAAGCTATAGCACAGCCTCCGCCACGTCCGAACTGTGAAGATGTTAATCATACGAGTACTTCGTACTACATACATAATGTCAAGCCGGTACCCATGATGGGGGCCATTTCCAGGAACCACATTTCTTTTGCCTTGATCATATTAAACGACAGGTCCATCAGCCGCCGGGTTTTCCAAGCGCCATATCCTTGTCAATGCCATCGGATATGGGCTCTCTGCGTCGAGACTCATGGCCCTCGAAGAGGGAAAAGAAAAACCTGCCGCACTCCGTTTGGGAAAGTTGCATTGTAAGGGGCGAAGATGGCTTAAGAGGCACATTGAAGGCCGTGATCACGTTTCACCTTTAACTTAAACTCAAAGTTGGGCATCCATCCACGTTGAAGCGTTGATCAATACCAGGGAGCTCAGAAAACACCAGACATGCACGTCTATCCCTACCATCATCTCCGCAGTCATGTCCGGTTCCCCGATAGATCAGTTAGGTCGACTTGGTGATGTCACGTAGTGCAGGTGGCCAGAAATCATGACCTGAGCTACAATAGATCGTTTCTAGCTTGGCATTCCGCAAGCTTTCCATAAATGGAAGTGTGTGAAATGAAAACACCCAAAGTCCCATTCTGTCTACGGAGTAAACATCGAGGAATCACACTTTCTTACCCTGAACCGGAAAATAAAATACCAAGGAACACAGGCCATTAAAAAATGTGCATATAGATTAATGTTCTCTTTTTAGAAACATCAAGGATCAACATCGACAGGTAGTGTTTGTCAGCTCTCTCCGATCTTAATTATGATGTTCGCAGAGACTGTCGTTGAGCACTGATAAACAGACCTACGCACACTGATACTAGTAGTAACAGCATGTGTATCGCTCTTCTTACCAGAGTTCCGTCAGTGAGATGGCTTTTCAATGCATTACCCTATCGCTTTCCGATTCGTTCGGAAGTGGGAACAATGAGGCAGCCTGTACTCCGTACCGCGCCTATAGTATCTAGTCTGAGCTCGGAAATTCATGCTATGTAGGAAGTCAGAGAGCTGGAGCACACAAGCGGGTGACAATAAAAAACAGGGACCGCAAGGCATCTAATACTACTTATATTCTCTGTACTATTGCCACCGATTAGTCATATTGCTATGTGTAACTCTCATTGCTATGTATAACTCTTATTGCTACGGATATCTCTCATTGCTACGGAGTATAGCTGACCCTATCTGGCGGTTGTTTATAATCTATAATGGTAGTATAATAAAACACTTACTATTGCATCCGTGTTTTTGCTGTCCCTGTTTTATTGTCACCCGCTTGCCACATTAGTTTATCGATAGGCAGATGTCTACAGGCCATGATAGCGCCATGATCTGAAACCACTTCCTTTCCTTCTTTTCCCTCCTCGGTGCCCCTGGAATCTCCACTCATCACTTCTCAAGTTTTCAACAGCTGCCGGGTTCGCGTATGCGGAGCATTCCGTTCGGGATCAGGCGAAGAGGAAACGAACCATGACCTAGGAAACGGCTCTAGGGAATACGATCTCGATGATCCATCCGATCCTGACGGCCACGCTGCCTGGCAAATATGAAAGCCGGAACTGACAAAAAACCATCTCTTTATTATATAGGAAAACATCTACTCCGTATAGCCAGACAAGTCAGCAGTGCTGAGTTTAACGTACAAAACATGCAGTTTCACCATGCGACCTCCTGAAGCGCGCCAACTTGAAAGTTGATGCAGCCGCCAAAACGGGGGGTGGCGAAGCCCATTGCTATTTTTAGCCACACAATCGTGTCTAGGTCGTTTCGTTCCGTCTGTGGCTTCGGGATCGTCTCAGCACAAGATTCGGATCGGATCTATCAATCACAGATCAACAGTATGAGGGCTCATTGACGAATGCATAAAATGATAGAATTCGACACTCTTGCTTGTCCCAAGTTAGGTGGGAAAAGCGGCTGCTTAAATACATGAA
>JAOALB010000246.1:0-35816 GCA_025331125.1 Mycogone perniciosa
CGGTACGTACCCTAGTGATCATGTTCTTATTGGCCCGTCGTTCCGATATTCTTCCGGACCCGGGCCTTGGCCTGGTCAGGTCGTGACATTTACGAGTTTTAAAATAGTATTTAAGGGAATCCTAGTTTTAAGCTTAATTGCATTATCTAGAATTACAGTTTAAATTAATATTTTAATTTACTCACCTTTTAATAATTCCTTTTTATTCTTAGTCTTTACTATTTTACTGTCTTTACTATATTATAATTTAAATAGGATAGTCTTGAAGATTATAAGTATAAGCTTTAAATGCAGTTGCTTTTTCTTAATTAACTGCTTTAATTAAAGCAGTAATAGTTCCTCTTTAACTTATTTATCTACTTTATTAATTATTTAAACGCGCTTTTATTTTTTATTAATTATAAGGTTAGCGAGGAAAGTTAAATTAAATAATCCTATTGTTAAGCAGTCCTGGTTATATTTATTTAAGCAGTTTTTAAAGGAATTTATTTTAGCTAGGTTTATAGAAATATCTTTAGCCCCTTTTATACCTATATTAGTTTATGTACTATTTATTATTTAATCTCTGCCTATAAAGTATATAATATTTATTATTAGTCCTTTTATAAAGACTATATTTAACGTTTTTAATAGTTTAATTTTAAATATCTCTTTATACTTTATTTCTTTATAAACTATATTAAAGAGTTTAGTTTTATAATAGTTTACGTTTTAATTAAAAAAGCTAAATTCTATCTCTTTTATAAATAATAAGCTTAGCGAGACTTTATTTTAAGCCTTAAATAATATTACTTAAAGCGCTAGTATTTTTTATATATAGGCTTTAATAGTTATAATTACTGTAATTAATTAAGCTAAAATTTAGATTTTCTATAAGCCTATTTCAACTATTTTTGCCTTTAAGTTATATATTATAAACCTATAGCCTTTATTATAGGCCAGTTTAATATAGTTTTAAAGGAAATAGCTTTTATATATATAATACTAATAATATTTTATATTTATAACTGCTTTTAAGTAATAGTAAAGGAAAGAGTTTAGTATATTATTATATAAAGGGTTTATAATATTAATATTACTAATAGTAATTATTAATATAAAAAGTCTTTATTTAAGTTTATTACTATTAATAATAATATAATAATACTTTTTTTCCTTTAAATTAATTATTTTAGCCTTTTAATTAAAGATATAAACTGCTAGCTTATTAAACTTTTTAAATAAAGCATTTATTTAATCTTTAAGCTATAAAAATATATTTAATTTTATAAATTTAAGTTATTACTTTTTCTGCCTTTTTAAAATTAAGTTTATTTTTAATTTAAATAAATTAAATATATACCTAGTTTTAAAAGGCATCTTTATAGATTTTTAAAAATAGGCTTTTTAAATATTAAATTCTATAAGTATTTTATTATATAAAAGTATTTAGACTTTAATATATATTAACTCTTTAAAAAAAAAAATTTAATTTCTTTAAAAGCTATTATTAATTAAAGCAGCTTTAATAGTATTGCTTTAGTAATATTATAGGAATATAATATAACTGCCCTTTAATTTCTTTTATTAAGCTTTTAATAAAAGTATTAATATTAAAGTAATTAATTTATTATAGATTATATTTTAATAGGCTTATAACAATAAAGACTTTAAAGCTATATAGTATATAAATTTAATTGTTTTTTATTATACTACTTATAATACTATATAAGCTTTTTTTTAACTTTATTTTAACTGGTGCTTTTTTAAATAAAGATTTAAACTATTTATTATTTTTCTAGTTTTATAAATAGTTTTAAATACCTCTTTTAATTTTTTATTAAAATTCCTTAATCTTTTATTTTTTATTTATAGTTTTTTAAAAATTAAAATATATTCTTACTATTAAATTTACTTATAAAATTAATCTCTATAAGTAGCTTTATTTTTTAAATATTTTTAAAAGCTTAAATAAAGAAAAGGAACTTTTAAAAAGGTATTTTCTTATTTTCTATTAAAAGATTTAATTTTTCCCTAGTTATTATTATAATAAATTTAAAAGCTATTAATATTAGGCTAAGTATATAATTGAATAATTCCTTTAATTAAAGTTTTAAAGAAAGGGTTATATTTAGTATTTTAGTAATTAAAAATTATTTATTTACTTTTAATCCCTTTATTTAAAGTTAAAATAAACTGTTAAAGTTTTAATTAAATCGTCTTTTAATAATAGAATACTATTTATTTTACTAGTTTAAATTATTTAATTTAAATATTTAACTACTATAAGTATTTTCCTTTTTTAAGTAAAAAAGGGGATATATTTTTTTAATAAAAGAGTTATAGTAAAGTATTCCTTTATAGTAAAGAGTTTTTTTATAATAAGGAAAAGTTTCATTTATTTATTTAAAATAATGAAATTAGCTGTTCTTTTAAGGATAGTTTCCTTTATTAATATTAGTCTTACAGTATTTAATTATTATCTTTTCTAAATATCTTCTAAGTGACTTTAATATAAATAAAAGTAATTTATATATAAAAGATTATAAAAGTAATAAAGATAATATTTTTATTAAAAGTTAAAGAAAGTTTAATTAAAAAGGTTAATAAGATTAAAATAAAGTCTCTATACTAGGAGATTAAATAATTAATTTATTTCGTACTAGTTCTTTATAATTACTTTATTAGCTAGCTTATAAAGTTATAAGCGAAACGAGAGTTGCAATAGTGTACTATTAGTTTAAAGGGGATTATACTATATAAAGCTAACTATTTAATCTATATATTTGCCTTTACTGTATTAACTAGTCTTTTAGTAATTTCCTTTAATTCCTTAACCTTTTATTAGCAGGTATTATAAGCTAATAGTTTTTTAAGATTTCGTTTATTTATTGTGTTTTAGCGCATTATGCCTAGGTTAATTAATCTTGATTCTTGTATTTCGGAAATTGTAACTAGATAACCTGTATGTTTAGAAATTATAACCAGATAACCTATATTTTTAAAATTAAGTATTATATTAATTTACATTAATTGGCTATAATCAAGGCTTTTTAGGCTATTTCCTTTAGCTAATTATTTTATATTTGCCTAGAGATTTATTAAAGTTAGCCTATAATTTTATTAATAGTTAAATAAAGGTAGGTCTTAGTAGCAGTATAAAAGTGCCTTTAATAATTGCTTCCTGTAATATAATCTTTAAGATTTCCCTTTATTTTAATTACTAGTTTTATTAAAAGGGAATTAATACTTTAAATATATATATATAGACTAATAATGACTAAAATAAAGTACAGGAACCGCCCTTTTAATAAAACTATAAAGCTGTAATTAAATAATATAAGGAGTAAAAGATACTGCAAATCATTTAATTATAATATTTACAGTCAAAAGCAATTAACAGTTACCTCTTTACGCCTTAATAGCTATAAAAATATAAGTAAGGGTAGTATATTAAAGGAGAATGCAGGTTAGCTTTTTATTAAACTAGGTTTATCTGTTTATCTTTATAGTTTTATACCTCCCTAATCTAGTAGTTATATAAATAAGCAATTAACTTTATTTAAATAAGCTAGTAAAAAGGACTATAAATATATTAAGTATATTAGTTACGTTCAATAAAATATTATTTCTAGTTAATATTAAATTTTTTAAATTTTTTAATTTCATAATAAAGTTATATTTAAAGCTTTAATTTTAATTTTAATTTATATTTTAAAATTTTAATATAATACTAAATAGTATATACCCTAGTATATACTATATTTAAAGGGGTATATACTATTATAAAGTATAGGCAGTATAGGGTCCCCTATATAAAGCTAGCCTTTCGCTTAACTATATTAACCTAGCTATATATAAGTTAATAAAGCAGTCAGTTTAAGTTTTATAATCCTTTATTACCTATATTATATTTATTTAGCTTAACCCTTTATTAGAATTCTTAAACCTTTTTATAGGTTACCTATACTTATATAAATAATAATATAATAGTCTATTATAGTTAATATATTAGTAAATATAAAGAGATATACTAGCGATTTTATAATTCATATATATTTACCTATTAATTTAACTGTAAGCTTTAGTAATACTAGAAATAACCCTATATAAAATAAAATGCAGGATAACCCTATATAAAACAATATATAAAAGAAATACGCCTATATTAATAAATAAATCCATTAATTCAAACTACTCTTTAACTTTAAAGAAAAAGGGTAGGCCTTTAAGCGCTAGTTAAATAATATCTCTTTAACCTATAAATTATAATTAAGATACTGCTAAAGTTTAAATATATTATTAAATAGTAATTAAAGAGAAATCTATATTAAAAATATCATTTAACTTTACTTTAAAGGCAATTTATACATTTAAAATAAATAGCTTAGCGATTTCAAATAAACCTTTAATAAAGCGCTATAGAAGTTTTAAAAGGATTTTAAGTATATTTTACTTGCCTTTGATAATATAAATATTAAGTATAGGTGTAGTTAATAGTAATATTTTAAAGGATATTTACTTATTTAATAAAAGAGAATGAAAAACAATTAATTAGGCTATATAAAGTAAAGTAAAATAATATTTGAGAATTTTGAAACTTAAAAACGTTTATTTATTATATAATTTATTTAAACTTAATTAAAAATTAGTTTTTATATAAATTAAAAAAGAAATATACTTTTGGCTTTTATATAGAAGTTAAAATAAAACTATAAAATTAAATTAAAATATATTATAGAAATATTTTTAATATTAAAAAGGAAATAACTTTATTTATTATTTATTTTTAAGATATAGTAAAACTATATTAAAAAAGGAAATAAGAAAAGTTAAACGTTTAAAGCCTTTTTTATAAATATCTTTAAAAACTTAATTATAATTTACGTATAGGTTATAAATATAATAATACTATAATATATTTAGATAATTTATTTAGACTTTAAAATATATACCTTTAATATTATTTCTACTATAATACTATTAACTATTGAATATTTATATACTTATATTCAATTAATTATAAGAAAAGGCAAGGAAATAATCAATAAGTATAGTAGATCGCTTTATTATAATTAAATAAATAAATATTGAAATTAAAACTGACTTTTATATAGCTATTATAATTTAAAGGCAAATATATATTAAAACTTATATAGACTTTAATAGCTGTATAAAAGGTAACTTTTTTAATAGAGCCTTTATTTAAATATACTAACTCTATTAAATACCTATAAAAATATTTAACTTTAAAGCTATAAAGAAGTTCATAGTTTTTTAATATAATATATAAAAGGTTTTAATATAATTTATTAACTTTTAAAGTATTATTTAATAATTTATATATATTTATATTAATATTCACTATAACTGATATTCTGAACATAGCTTTATATTACTAGGAATATTAATATTAATAAAATATTATATTTATATTAATTCAATTAATTAATATTAATAGTTTAAATACTAATAAAAGGATTAAAAGATTTTACTGCTATATAAATTTAAAATAGTATATAAAAACTTAGCTTAAATATTTATAGTCATTAGGTTTAATAAATACCTTTAACTATAAAATAAAAATAAAGTAATAGGTAAAAGATTTAGTAATAATATCTTTATAAAATTCTACTCCTTTAATTATATTGAAAATATTTCATATTTTAAAAAGATTAATATAAAGGAAGTTTACTATTAAATTTAAATTAAAGAAAAAGATAAATAAAAAACTATATTTTAAATATATTATAGCTACTTTAAATATTTAATAATACCTTTTGAATTTATTAATATACTAGTAACCTTTTAATATTATATATATAAAGTATTATATAGATTAATCAATATTATATATATAGTTTACTTTAATAATATCTTTATTTACTTAAAAGTTAAAAAAAGTATATATATATATTAAATAAGTTTTAAAATAATTAAAATAAACTAAACTATATATTAACCTTTTAAAATGTGCCTTTTATTAAAATAATATCAAATATTTAAAGTATATTTTATTAAAAAATAAAGTATTAATAGACTTTATTTAAATTAATAGTATTATATTATAGCTTAAGCTTAAATTATATAAAAATATTTTAGTATTTTTAAAGTTTTATAACTTTTATTAATAGTTTATTAAAGGATACTTTTATCCTATAGCCCCTTTTATAGCTTTATTAAAAGGTAATAAAAATAGGAAAAGGCTAGGGATAATTTAATTAATAAAACGTAAAAAGGCAGTATTTTAATAGCTAAAAGATATTTTGTAAGTAATATTATTACTATAATACTTTAATTTAAAGCTATTAAGCTGTATTAAAATAAGTATATTTAATAATATAATAGTAGGGATTTTATTTTAACTATATTTAAAAGGAAAGTAGTATTTAATAGTATTTTGATTTTAAAAGTTTATTAATATGAAGCGGAATTATAAAACCTTAAACTAAAAGATATTTATAATTATAAAGTTACTGCTATATTAATAATATTACTTTAATAGAGTAAAGCCTTTTATAAAAATTTTATTTAACTACTTAAACCTATAAACCTTTATATAATAATGAAAATATTAATATTTAAAGCCCTATATAAATTTAAATTAAACTTTTAAATAAAGAATAAAGGTATTATTAAAAGTAAAAGTATACTAGCAATATAAGTTTATATTAAAAATTTAAATTAACTTACAATATTACTTTACTAAAAAAATACTTTTATTTATATAATACATTTTATATTAGCCTTTTTAAATTATAAACAATAAAAAAAGGAACTATTAGTAAATTATTATTAATATTAAATTAAAAGGATTTGAAGGAAAAGTAAAAAGTAAAAACAGTTATAAAATATATATAGCTTTAAAGGGAAATGGAATATTTAATAAAATAAAGAAATAGCTTTTTAAATATAATTAATAGGTTATAGAAAGTAATGTAAAAAACACTTAAAAGTAAATAAAGTAATATTAGAAAATATAAGCTAAAAAGAAATAAAGCTTTATTAATATTATAAAGATATAGGAAACCTTTAATTAATTAAAGGAAAAGAAAGGGAAATTTAAAAACTCAATACAAATTTACTATTAATTCAGAATTACTTAATATAAAGGGAAAAAGCTATTTATATTTTAAAAACTATATAAATAATAAATAGTAAAATAACTCTAAATTAAAACTCACTTTAAATAGTAATTTAATTATTTTATTATATTTATTTTAGTTAAAGCTTTTATTAATAAATAATATTTTATTAATTATTATAAAAGTACTTAATTAAGCTATTAGCTAAAAGATATATTTACTATTTATACAGAAATGCTTGAAGAATTACCTTTTAATTTAAGCTGCTAAATCCTTTATGGTTTATTTATGTATTTATTTATAGGCAGTATTAATAGTTTATATATAAATAGTTAATAAAAAGAAAAGTAATATTAAAAGAAGTAAAAATATATATTAAAAAAAGCTTAAATTAAAAGATAAAGCTATTAAAACGCTAAAGAGTATTAATAAATAGTTATTAAAGTTTTATATTTTATAAGACTTTACTTTCTTTCAATATTAATTAATTTATACTTTTAGTATTATTGTAATTTAATATTATTAAAAGTAATATAAAAGTTAAGTGACGCTTTTATAATCTTTTAATATATAGATCCTTTTAATTTATAAAAGGGGTTATTTTTTTTATTATTAAGCTTAAAAATGATATAGTTATTATATTAAATAACGCTTATTAATTATAAGAATTATTATATTTTATATATTAAGAATAATAGGTTAAAATAGAATTAGCGAAAACGCAATTAATGATCTTTAAATTACTAAACTCTTTTACTGTTTTATTGCCTTTTTATTATATTTTAATACTATATAAAAATAATATATATATTAGCTTTTAGTAATGCAGGAGTTAATAGTTTACTTAAAATAAATATTAATTTACGCTAGGTGTCAATTTTAATATATTTAATAAATATTAGGCATTAACGTAAAGGGCTATCGAAATAAAGGCAATAAAGTAAAAATAAATTAAATAAAGGATTAAAGAATAAAGGTTAAAAGATAATTAATATAAAAAGCAGGCAAAATAAAAATAAAGGAAAAGTAATTTAAATAGTAGTTAAAGGGGAATATAAAAAGTTATACTACTTTATTTCTTTTATTTATAAAACCTTAATCTTAAAAAATAACTAGGATAGCTATTTAAAAAAGGAGGGATAATTATAATATTACAAAGTATATACTTTAATATATACTATATTTAAAGGGGTATATACTATTATAAAGGATAGGCAGTTTAAGGTTATTTATATAACGCTAGCTTTTCGCTTAACTATATTAACTTGGCTATATATAAGTTAATAAAGCAGTAAATTTAAGTTTTATAATACTTTATTACCTAAATTAAACTTACTTAACCCTTTATTATATTTAACTTTTAATTATTTACTTTAAAACCTTTTATTTAAAAGTCTTTTTTTTATTAAATTAAACTTTTATTTAGTATTGAATTAAAATGATAAAATTAATAATAAAGGTTATAATTTTTAATAATTATATTTCTTAAATATATATAATTACTACTAATATTAGATTTTTATAAAGTTTTAAAAAAGAAAAGGAAAAGTATTAACTTTATAACTAAAACTATAGTTTATTAAGCTAAATTAAACTATAGGGTAAGGTTTAAAGTATTTAAATTCATTTTACTTATAATTAATTTCTTATAATTATAAAGTTTAAAGGGTAAAGGCTAAACTATAAAGGTATTATTATAGGTTTAAAAATAAAACAGGATTTAAAGGAATTTATAATTAATTAAATATATACCTTATACTAGCGCAATTAAGTTATGTTAAAAAGGAGGGCTAAAAAGCAAGGATTTTAGTGTATTTGGGTAACCTTCCTATCCTGGCTAGACCCGGAATTAGGCCCGACGCTAGGACCGAGCTCTAGAGGAACTTCAGTGTAAGTCAGGAAATTTCTGTTATCTTCAACAATAACAATTAAGCTAGGACCAGCTACCCCGCCTACCCTAGACTTAATATAATAGGTATAATAGCTATTGTGAAAAATCTAATTAAAATGGTTTCCTGTTTATATAGCTGTAAGTCGATTTAGACAATTTCCTATATAAATGAATTTTATGGAAAATAGGAATAAGCCTATAAACCTAATTCTGCTGCTGCATTTTTATTATTTAGTCGGAGGATTATTGTAAAAGATAAAGCTATTATTTATACAATCACTTCTATATTAACTATATATACATTAAATATTCTATAGCTTTTTAGCTATTAAATTAATTACAATTTAATTGTTTATTTATTATTAACCTAATTAAACTATTAGTTATTTCTTTATTACTGTATATATAAATAAAGTTTAGTATAACCTTATTATTTTAACAGGCTATAAGCCTGGGAGAGTTTTCCTTATTTCTCTATTAATGGATTTTTCTAGTAGTTATAGCACTTCCCTTAGCGCTACTATAGCACTTATAGCGGGTTTTTATAGTACTTATCCTAATACTTATATTAACACTTTTAGGATTTTAGCTATTTAAAGTTATTCCTAGGCTTTTACTGTAAATACTATTGCAGTTATAGTAATACTACTTATCTTACTACCTCTATATAGTATATAGTATATTCCTTATTTATATAGAATATAGGTCTGATATTAGCAGTATAAGTTGACCTATTAAGGCTTTAATAGCTTTATTTCTTTAATTAAGGATAATAGCTCTCCCTAAAAGTAAAGGGATTTATTTATTTAAGTGCAGAATATAAAATAAAAGCTTTAGGTATAAAGGGCTTTTATTAAGACAGTAAAGGCATAGTTAAAGGGTTAAAATAATACTATAACTTACCTATCTAATACTTTAGCTAGCTTAGCTGCTGCTATTTTAAGTCTTTAACCTTAATAGACTATAAATCTAATAACTATTAATCCTATAGCCTTTATTTTAATACTAATATAAACTCTTACCTTTATTCCTATATATATTTAAGTTCTATTTTCATTAATTCCTTAACCTTAAACTATTATTTTAACTTTAAATAATAGTTTTATTAAAAAGGCATTAAAAAAAGTCTATAGTTTTCTAGAAAACTATAAGCTAGTAGGTCTTAATAACTTTAATTAATAGAAACAGTCTTTAAATATTATATTAAAGGCTATAGATTACTATACCTTTATAGAAAATCCTATAGTTATTAATTCTTTATTTAATTTAAAATAGGCCTTATTACTTATACTAATTAAAGATAGCTTAATAGCTATTCCTGCTATATCTATTACTTAAATTTAAAGCCTAAAAAAAGTATTTTTAGCACTATAAAGACTATATAGTTACTTTAATATACTTTAAAGAGATTCCCTTTATAACGAATTTTATTTATTAAATTACAGTAATTATAAAGGATCTTTAACTGAATTTAACGCTACTTTTAATAGCTTATTAACTAAGTTAACTATTTTAAAGGTTAATATTAATATACTAAATTAAGTAAATTAATATTTAAATTCCTTAAAAAAGACTTATCTTTAATAGGCTAAGAGAATTAAAGGAACTATTAGATTTAGTAAAGCTATTAGGCAATTAACTAAAGGTTTTAATATTTAGTTTTTTATAGCAGATATATTAAAAAAGACTAAGAATCTATCTTTTACTGTATATAAAGTTAATAAGGCTTTAAGGCCTTTTAAACCCTTTAAAGATTAATTAATACCTTTTAGATTTAAAGGTTAAAAACCAGCTTTTAGCTCTTATAAAAAGAAAGGAAATTAAAAGAATTAAAATAATAATTAAAAATAAACTAAAAAGGATTATACATTTACTAATATATATAATCTAGCTACTAGAGGGTATAGCTTAATAGAGCTATTAAAAGATTCCTTTATTAAATTTATTACTAGTTTAAATAATAATCGAAATCTTTTATAAGCTTTAAATGCTAAAAAACGGAGAAAGTCTTTAAAATCCTTTAACTCCCCTAGACTTGCTATTTAAATAGTCTATTATATAATACTAGATCTATAGTTTATATAGTTAATTCTAGAAATTAGTTTATAGACTATAAACCTAATAATAGGGAACTTAGCGTTATTTATATTAAAAGGGGTCTTATTATACCTAAAAGAATAAATATAACTACTTTTAATGTCTTTAATAAAAATAATTAGTATAAAAAGATAATACTGCTAAATACCCTTTATTACTTATAGCTAAATATAAACCTTATAAGTAGTTTAAGGCATTACTAAACTAAAGGATATATACAGTATAATACTTTTTTTATAAAAACTATACAGCTAATAAAGCTATTAAATCCTTTAAAATATAATCTTTTCTTATAATTAAAGGATATACTATACTATATAGCTATATAAATAGCTATAAAGCTTATAGCTTTATATAGGTTTAAATTCCTACTATTAGTAAAAAAAGGCTTAGGAATATATCGCTATTCTAAAAGTAATAGCTTTAAAAAAACAATTAACTAAATTTAATCTTAAGTTTATTAAAAAGAATAATCCTAAGGGAAAAGATCTCTTTAAACTCCCTAAAACCTTAAGCTAAGTAAAGGATAAAGGGCCCTGTATACCCTTACTGCCTAAAGAAATAAGGGGGAATAAGCTTATAAAAGATACCTTTATAGAGGAAAGGCCCTGTATACTTGGGAATCCTCTATTATTAAAGATCTAAAAGTTATTAAGCTATCTAAACTAAAGGGAGATACTATTATTAATAGTAATTTTAGCTATAAGCTGCTAAAGCTAGCCTTTTTATAGTATAAAAGATTAGGTTATATTAGTTTAAGTCTATTAAAAAAGACTGCTAAAATAACTACTGGAATTTTTAACTTTAATTCTATTAAAGAGACTAAATTCTATTGCTTAGCGTATAATAAAGGAAAAGCTATTAAAAGGCTTAATTTAAAGTTAATTCCCGATCTACTAGCCTCTCTAGATTGTCTAGAAGCTAATATTTTCTCTATAAAGCCAGTGCCTTATAATAAAGCCTTTATTAATCGTCTAATTATTAATAGAAAATCAAGATATAGGTAGCTATTCCTTTTAAAAGATTATAGTAGACCTACCCTTTTAACTACTATATAAAGCTTTATAAATAGCCTGAAAACGCAATATAACTAATATTTTAAGGAATTTTACTATAATAGCAGAAAGGAAATTAATTAGGATTTTTAAACCTAATTCTTTTCTTTAAGAATTATATATTCCTATAGTAGCCTTTAAATTTATAAATAAAATAGTTTAATAGAATACTTTATTAAAGTTTTATTAAATAGACTATAGGCTATTACTATAGTAATTAACTTACTGCTATATCTTTAAAATTTTATTATTATTGCAGTTTCTAAATTAATAAACTATATAGCTATTACTAATAAAGACTTTACCCTTTATTAAAAATTATATAAAAACTTAAACTTTAATAAAGATTATAAACCTAATCTATAAAGATATAGGATTATTAGCTTTTATTATAAAGTATTTATTTTATAAAAATAAAAGGCTAAAGGCTATAAATTAGCCTTTAAAGCTAAAACTAAAAGACTATTAGCAGTCTTAAATAATAATACCTACTTTATCTATATTCTAACTAAATATATAGTTTTTAAATCATTAAATATAAAGCTATATAAAGATAAAATTCCTAAACTTTAAATCTTAAAGCCTACTATAGGTCAGGATAATAAAGAATTAAAGGGAAAAATAAAGCTAGATTTTATAAATTAAATAATTCCTAGCTTTTAAGATATTAATCCTTTACTTCCTAACCCTATTTTAAAGGGAGTACCTACTACTATTCCCTTTATTCCTATATTAATTATATAGGATTCTGCAGTTATAAAGGATCCTATAAATATAAATACATCCTATTTTCTTTATAATAGTATTAAAAAGCTAGCTTTTCTAGCTACTGCAGCATAAAACCTATAAACGCTTAAGCAAATACTTTATAGTCCTAATAAAACTAAATAACTAAAAGCAATTTATAGCGAATTTAACCAGCTAGTTAAATAATATACTTTTACTTTTATTAAGTGTAATAGTATTTTTAAAGGCAGGAATCCTATTACTAGTTAATTAGTTTTAAAGACTAAAAAAGATTAAAATAATAAAATAGTAAAATTTAAAGCTAAACTAGTTGCTAGGGGTTTCCAATAACTAAAAGGAATAGATTTTAACTAAACATTTACCTTAACAGCTATTCCTTCTACTTAGCGGCTCCTATTAGCTTTAACTACTATCTATAACTAGGAAATTAAATAAATCGACTTTATTGATATATTTTTTAATAGGATGTTTAAGGAAACTATTTTCCTAAACTTCTTTAAAGGATTTAAAGACTATACTAGTTAAGCTTCCTTTAAGATTAAATCTACTCTAAGAAAGCTAGGTTATAACCTTAATATAAATTAGGTTATTTAGTTATAGAAAGCTTTTTATAGCCTAAAACAGTCCCTTAAAGAATAGTAACAGGCTTTATAAGCCTTAGGAAATAAACTAGGATATAATCCTTTAATTTCTAACTCTGCTATTCTCTATAATCTAAATAATAGTATTTTTATTATTACTTATATAAATAACTATCTTTTTATTAGACTAGATAAAAAGGCTATAGCCTAGCCAAAGCTAGCTTTTAATAAAGTCTATACTATAAAAGATAAAGGCCCTGCCTTTTTCTTTTTAAAGGTATAAATAATTAAAGATAAAAAAAGAGGCCTTTTTTAACTTTTTTAGAAATAGTATATTACTAAAGCTATAGAGTTTTTTAACCTTTAAAACTCTAAGCCTATTTAATTACCCTTATAGCCCTTTATTTTAACTAATAAAACTATAACTAAACTAGATAAAGCTAATACTAAGCTTTTTCAAGCTATTATTAATATTATTATCTACCTAATAACTTATACTTAAATAAATACTAGCTTTCTAGTCTAATAGCTAGCTAAACAATATTAAAGCCTTTATAAAAAGCACTTAAACGCAGCCTATAACCTATTATAGTATTTAAATAATACCTAGGATCTAGCTATTTAATATACTAGAAAATCTAGCCCTATACCTATTAGCTATTATAATAATAATTTTACTAAAAATAAAGAATTAAGTAAATCGACTTATGGCTATATTATTATAATTGCTAATAGGCTAATTAATTAAAAATAAAAAGGGGCTTAATTATCTGTCTCTCTATACTAAAAACAAAGTTTATAGCTTTTATAAAAGCTACTAGAGAGATTTAATGGCTTATTAGCCTATATAAAGAGGTAAATTAACTAATTAAACAGCTAATCTTGTTACTTAACGATAATAAAAGTGCTATTTTTACCTTAAATAACTCTACCTTTTATAATTGAATAAAATATACTCTATTACAGTTTAATTATATTAGGGAATAGGTTAAAAATAGTATTATTATAGTTAACTATCTAGAAACCAGTAAAATAGTTGCTGATAGGCTTATTAAGCCTCTTTTAGGTTTAAAATTAAGGAATTTTATAAGTCTCTTTAATTTTAAAAATTTACCTAAAGTATATACTTAAAGTTCTTACCTTTCTTATAGCTATTAGCTATTTTATAGTTATTAGCTATCTTTATTATTTTTAGCTATATTAGCAATCCTTTTTATTTTTTATATTTTAGTTACTTTCCTATATCTAGATCCTATATTTACTTTAAAGTTATATGGGATAGTATTTATTCTAGAGGGAGTGTTAAAAAGGAGGGCTAAAAAGCAAGGATTTTAGTGTATTTAGGTAACCTTCCTATTCTGGCTAGACCCGGAATTAGGCCCGACGCTAAGACCAAGCCTTAAAGGAACTTCGGTATATATCACGGCACGGGAAGGCAGGTCAGGGCAAATATCGTTGTTGTGCCGTGGAGAGCAAGGAAGCCCTGAGGCTCTACGGAAAGCTATAGCTAGGAACGCGTTGGGGCCTGGTCACGTGACCGGAGCTCACGTGACAGGGCGTCAACATCGCGTCACGGTCGGTGCCGTGACAGTATAAATCAGGAAATTTCTATTATCTTCAACAATAATAATTAAGCTAAGACCAGCTACCCCGCCTACCCTAGACTTAATATAATAGGCATAATGGCTATTGTGAAAAATCTGACTAAAATGGTTTCCTGTTTATATAGCCGTGAGTCGATTTGGACGATTTCTTATATAAATGAATTTTGCGGAAAATAGGAATAAGGCCACGAACCTAATTCTACTGCTGCATTCCTATTATTTAGTTGGAGGACTATTGTAGAAGATAAAGCATTGTTCTATAATCACTTTTATAATCCAGCCGCATATACTAGATATTCTATAGCTTTTCAGCTATTAGATTAGTTACAATTTAATTATTTATCTATTATTCACCTAATTAAACTTTTAGTTGTTTCTTTATTGCTGTATTATATACAGCTTCCTAGAAGCTGTATATAAATAAGGTTTAGTATAACCTTATTATTGTAATAATAGTATTTACTATAGTTAAAGCGAGTTATATTATGGTCTTGTTATTTATAAATAAATATAAACTTTACTTATATAACTAAAGCTATTAATACTGCTTAAATAATTATTTTATATATTAAGTTATTTATATATTTATAGTAACTCTTTTAATATTAAAAAATAATATTTTTTAATTATCTTAAACCTATATATATAAATAATATATTTTCTAGTTTTAAAAGTATAGTATTATATTATAATAGCTTATATTATAAAGGATTAAATTTACTTTTATTATTAATACTAAAGCTTAACTTTTATTTCATTAAATTATTTTAATATTATTAATATTCATTTATTTTATTTTCTTTAAACGTATTTTCAAAAATTAAAGATTTAAGCTTAAATTAATATACCTTTTAATTTATTATAAATATAGTTTTAGACTATTTTAATATTATTTACTTTTACCTTTATTAAATTTATAAATATAATACTTATTATTATAATATATAGTGTAATTAAATGATATATTATAAATAATCTTTAAAACTATATTAATCCTTTATTTTAATTTTAATATAAACCTTTATAATCTATTAATTTTTACCTTTTATAATACTTTATACTCCTTTAAAAAGTACTTTAATATATTATATTTATAACAAGGAATTTCTTTTTAACTTAATTATAGCTAATAAATATACATTATATTTATTAATTAACTTTACTTTTATTATTCAATCTTTTTTTTAAATAAATTTAAATTACTTTAAAGTATTCCCTTTAAGTTATTTAATAGTTAAAAAAGCTTTCTTAGTCTTAATATTTAAACTAGTTAAAAAATAAAGAAAATAATTATATAGTTTAATAAAAAGTAATTAAAGTATTATAATATCCTTATTAGAAAGCTTAAAGGGCTATATTGTAAGTAACCTTTTAAATATTTTTGAAGGTTAATTCCCTTTAAAGTTTAATATAAAGGTTAAAGTAAATGCTATTTCATTTTATAAATTTACGATCATTTATTATTAAACTATTAATTAAAATTGAATATTTTTAATAATTGAATATTAATAATATTATTTTTATATTATAGAATTAACTTTTATATATTAAAAAGCTTTTTTCTATAAATATAAAGTTATTTTATTATATTAACTTTACTTTTATTTTTACTTTTATATATATTATTATTTTTATTATTATTTGACTTTTTATAAAAAAGTAAAATAAAGAATATAATATTAAAGTTATTTAAAAAGGATACTATAATAAATATTTTTATTATATTATTTAAAGATTTTAATAGCTTTTTAAATAAAAGCTATTAATATTTCATAATTTGAATTAAATTTAAAAAATAAATTCAAGTTTATAAGTTAATAATATTAAAGCAATTCAAAATAAATAGCTTTACTAAATATAATCTTTAATAATTATTCAGATACCTATATTAAATAAATAATAAATTAATTATATACATATAAAAGACATTTATATATAATTATTAATATTTCAATAAATATTATTATAATTATTATAATAGTATAGTAATTAAGTAAATAATTATATATTTTAAAGTAATAAATATTTATATAATGACTTTAAGCGCAGTAATTACTTCCTAATAATTAGTTAAAGCAACCGATATTCTCCTATATCCCTGTAACGTAGTCTTTGACATAGTGGGGTCGTGACATATAAGCATTGGTTTATCCCCTGGGAATCAATCCGGATTATTATATTACAATAGTTCTTTCAACTCTCAACTGATCCTAATCTAGAATCAATCCCTACTCCATTATAGACATCTCCAATAGAAATAAAACAATTTATGGCCTGGCCTATCAAGGGTCTTGTGATTGGCATTATCGAGCTATAGTTCCAGTTTTCCAACTTCAGTTCTAACCACTAGCTGACCACGAAGTTGTCCTATTTTCAAGCTGTATACTGCATCCGGCCATTGGTGTCTTTATGAGTGTGGCAGACATATAGGGCCGTCCCTAACACGAATGCATGGATGAGGGGGGGGCTATGTCGACTTGTTAAAATAAAGAGCTCATTGCAAAAGGAAAAAGACAAGAAAAGGAAAGCAAGGGCATAAAAGCCTACTTACAATAGGCGGGGAGCGGGGAGGAGGACATGGCCAATAGTCTCCATCTGGCTTGCCGGCCCGAATTGTAGCGAGGGTCTGGTCCATATCCTCACAAATAGGAAGAGTGAGGAATCCAGGACTCCGCACGCCGTCCTCAAAGATAAAATCACGATTTTGTCCCGTGTTTTTAATATAGCTAGAAAAGTCGCCCATATTGTAGCCGTTGCTGTTGCCTGCCGCCACCCATGCATTGTAGGAGCTTTCCACAATGTCGTTGAGTACTAAGCCACCATAATTGTAGCCATTGAGCGTGTCCCATGTTCCTCCAGGTAGTAGCTGGAAGGGATATTCCCCCCCAGGGATTTGTCCAGGACAGCCTCTGGCGTAGCATGGGATTCGATGGTGGGCATTCACGAGATAAAAGATAAACCCATTATAGCAGACGCGGGACTGCGCTGCGGTATTGTCGTTCATAAGACCACGTACTGTACCCTGGGCAGTTGCCGTGCATGGATTGCTAGTTTTTCTGTATAGTTAACTGCGTCAGTAATCCCAGCTGACCTTTAAAGTACTGAGGAATCGAATCCATACAAGATAAACGGGTGAAGGTCGCCTGGGGCTACCCTCCATGCACCTGTAATTAGTTTGCCGTAAAGCATCTTCTCGGCCTCGGCCGTCATATTTGACAAGTCAAGGCTATTAGGCACTGACAGCATCATCCCTTTTTGAAGGAAATTGCCAAGATTCAAAAGAGAATTGTCATCGCCGGCGAAGAGCTGCGCAAGCATACTGGACTCTGCCTTCCGCCACGCCTCGAACATGACACCAAGTCCTGTTGAGAGGCTGTTTTGAGTGCCTAAGGCCGCTTGGGTGCTATCTTCAGTGTTAACAAAACAGAATCCTCGGCCCTGAAGATGAAGCATAGCTCCCTTACCTAGGGAGGTTACTTTTAGCAACATTAAATGCAGTAACAACAGCATTGTTAAAGATATCCTTATAGAATAAACGGTACATATCTTGTTCAAATAACGCCGCTTCCTTAATTACTATTTTCTTTGTTAGTAGGCCCTGTACTCTTTATACCATCTAATAGTATTAGGTGACGAACCGATATTCCATGCTATGGCTGAGCCGAAAGCAACCACAAGTGAGAACGCATTTAGTATATCTGTTATTAGCCCCACCTCATTCGGAAGCTGAGGGGCAAATGTAGAAGCAAAAGTGCCAAGATTAGGGGTTATAGCTGTCATAGCACCACTCAGAGCATCAGACTGGTGCTGGTATACCTGTGGCCTTGGTTAGAGATAAAGTAAGGATAGAAAGGTAAATGGCCTAGGCGGGGGCGGGGGGGAGCCCGAGGGCTTACTTGGTGAAGACTCGAGAAGGAATTCAAAATTAACCACCTATTTGTGTGTTTTCAGGTATTAGCATAGACTGCCTTGCTTACACCCGCGTTGAATCAGCACCCTCTTACTTACCCAGCTGGATGATTTGTTGAACTGCACTGCACAATGCTGGAGCATGCGTTGTTTCCCATATCCTGGCAGTTCCACTGGTCCTGCCCGTGGAAAAAGTCGCTCACGCTCTCGGGGAATTTGAGCGGTACGTTACCCTTGGCCACAGTACCATGATTCCAATGCTCCACGGCGGCCTTCCAGGCGTTAGTTGCGTCCGCTGTCTCCCATCTGTTCGCCGGATTTGCTGCTGCACTAGTTAGTGCCCCCTCAGTGCACTTAACCGTTTGCCACTTTGGCTTTGGTTTGGTTGATGGCTTGGTTGACGGCTTTGGCTTCCTCGGCGTCGCCTTGTCTTGTTTCGCCTTGTCTTGCTTCGCCTTGACATCATCAACTGGCGTTGCGAGACTGAGCGGGGCTGCTGACAACGCCACAAAAAGAGTTGTGAGCTTGGAGAATTTCATTGTACAAATGCTTGAATGTGCTCTGTGATTCGGATTGTTTGCCCACGAAGACCTCGCGGGGATGATGCTTTATGAATGAAATCTGGGGAATACTAAACGGTATGCTCGCCTCCTCCACAAACCACTAGCTACCCCAGATTACCCATGTGGACATAGATACTACTAATCGTCGTACTCGTATGCAGATATTTGGAGATGATGTTGATCCTAGCAGGGGAAGCAAGTACTAGCAAGCTTGTTCTTTGTGGAATCCGGTTTCGGAGGTCAGCTTAGGGTTATCCTTGTTCGAAGGGGGTGGCATTACCAGACTCATCAATGACCACTTGTATATTACTATACAAGGCCCATAAAAGTGGGTAGATATTAGAAGTAAAGATTGTCAAGCTAGAGAGTCACAAATATACACCCTTCCGAATGCCGCTGCGCCTGTGTTATTCACAAGGATAATACTCCTTCTATTAAGAATCCTTCTATTAAGAATCCTTCTATTAAGAATCCTTCTATTAAGAATCCTTCTACTACAAATCCTTCTATTTGGGACGATAGAACGATATTCTTCGTATTCATCTATTTAGGTACCATAGTTCTGCTCTTCAAAATCCTTGAAGAAATTAGCTGAAGCTTCAACGATCCGAAATGGGCCAAAGAGGTAATAGTCCCTTTCGCGCACTAAGTCTTTATTCTTGGTCCGGGCCGTCGCTGAAAGGGCTTTCGGTTTTTCAATTAAAGTACGGAGCACTGTATTGGTAATGCGACTAGGATGCTCATTGCAGAAGTGGTTGTCTTTGTCCTCCGTGTTCTATTGAAATGTCACGATCCACACTACGGAGTAAATTTACAGGAGTCCACTAATGCTTCATTAGCGCATGCTTTATAGAAGAGTTTTTCAGCCAATCAGAGAAGCTGAACAAAATGAATCATACCTAAACAATGTGTTGAAGATTGAAAGAGATTTTAGTGAAAATAATCGACCTGTGCGTAATAATATAGATGTGGGAGGTCTGGTGCTTGGCTATTGGTCTTCCGAAGTACGGAGCATTGTTTGTCAAGGTTAAATAAATTTGACTGGACATTTGAAGAATGCAACCAGAAAATTAGCTAAAGATTGCGTGCCAACGGCTGTCGGCTCTTAGTAACTATTGTCTAGCTATATCTGGGAAAACATGACTCTCAGTTTATCTATAGTTTATTCCCAAAATCGTCACTAGGGATCAGAGTTTTCCCATATTGCTTACTACGGTGTAATGTTAGGACAACTACCATATTACCAAGGAATTAACTGGGGTGAAACTCAGGTACTGGCCCACATTTACCCCAGTTGTACTTCGGCACTACTCCGTAGCCTGCGTATACCAACAACTTAGTCTGAACCCTGGGTGGACTGCGGAGTAGCAACCTAGCTGCCCCCGTGACTTGCTCGTAAATGGGATAACTACTATTTGTGGAATTTCTTTTCTTTTGTTTAGCATTAATAATAATCTACATACTCGTATAACGACGTAATATTACAGAGTACGGGGTAAAGTTGCCTTTACTCGGGGGCCCGCAAAATTGGCCATTCCCCGTGCCTCGTTCGTAAGCACGGGGTACGCTGAGTTAGAAAAGGACCATTCATTTAGAAAAATAATTTCAGTACTTTAAATTTTACAATAAGCACTATAGAAATTTAAATAAATATGTTTTTTTTGTATATCTTTAATAACTTAAACCCTTACATTCTTGAATTTAACACTATAATATATTATAAAATAATATTAATTTAAGTAAATAAATTCTTGAAATATATCTATTATTAAAACGATAAAGTATATATAAAATAATATAGGAATTATTAATACTAATTATTGTAATAATTGAATCTATAATTAAGGTCCCAGTTTAGATCTGCTATTTATAAAGATTGCGAGATTATACTTAAAATGAATCTACTTTGATTGCATTCAGAATTAGTATATTCTCAAAAGTGCCTTGTTTTTCTAACTCAATCGTCCCTTTCCACTCAGTGTACTCCGTACCCCCTGTGCTTACAAAGGAGGCACAGGGAATGACCAATTTTGCGGCCCTGCAAGTACTTGTATTGCTGTTGGAATCCCGCTCTTATTTTTGAGTAATTCTATTTACACAGATGAAAATTGCTATTCGCACAAATGGCCCATTCACTACCAAAAAAGTCTTTCACAGCAGCAGCAGCAACATTAAAAAGTAGATATACAACAGTTAAGTTACATAGCCAATATAGCAGTAACACGGAGAGAATAAGGGAGACCTAGGGATTAAAGACGAATTTGAAGGAATTATACCGAGAATACTCCGTATAGCTGGAGGAATAGTTGGCGTAGGGAGATTTTATATACCTGTTGGTGGGTCCTGTAGAAACCAACTGTTAGACTTCGCTTTACAGTTAACTATAAAACTCTTAATATACTATAAAAGTCTAATACACTTAGCCGCTACCTATATATATTGTAATTATATATAAATTTATATATACTTAAAATAATAATATATATTATTTTAAATATTATAACTTAACTGCATTAAAAATAACTACTAACTTTATTATATTTAAAGCTATAATCGTTATTTTTTAAATATATAATGTTTTTAATAATTATAACAGTATTTTAAAGGATAAGAAACTTATATTAAAGCTATAATAAAATTTTATAAAGCTTTTAAAATATTTAATATTAAAGATTTTTTTTAAAAACTATAAAAAAACTATTAAGGAATATTAAATTAATCTTTTAAAAGTATTAAAATAAAAGTAAATGTTGTATCTATATTAACTATTTTTAAAAATAGATTTATAGTATTATTATTTAAATAATAAATAGTTTTATATATTCTTTGCCTTAATTAATATTAAAGGTAAATTTATTATATTTTAATTTATATTTAAAACCTTTTTAATTAAAAGTTAAACAAAGGTTTAAGTTAATAAATATATTTACTTTATTTAATTAAATATTGACTTTGATAAGAATAAATAACTTTTAGTTAACTTTATTAAATTAATATATAATTTTAAGATATATTTATATCAATAAAATAAATGAACCTTTCTGTAAAAGAATAGCTTTTATGATAATATATAAGTAAAAGAATTTAAAAAGTAATATTTATATCCCTATAAAGTGCCTTTAATTTAATAGTTTAAAAGAAAATTAACTTTTAATTATTAATAGCATTATAGATTAAATATTATTTAAATTTATTTAATATTATAGTTATTTCAATATTATTATTATTGTTATTATTATTATTTAACTTTATTAAATATATATTCTTTAACGTTTGAAAAATAAAGCTTTTTAATTATTAAAGAATATATATTAAAAGGAATTATTATAATTACTTTCCTTTATTTTAAATTTATATATTTCTTTTAATCTATTTATAAAAAAGTATTTATTTTATATAATATTATATTAAAGTTTAAGAAAACTAAAATATTTTATTTGAATTATAAAACTGTTATATATTGAATTTAAAATATATAATAAAAGAAGGAAAAACTATAAGTTTAATTTATAGTTTATTCCTTTTAGAAAATAATCGATTTTATAAAATAATGGATATTATAGAATATATATATAAATAATATAATATTATTTTAAGTTTATTAATTTATTAACGCCTTTATTAAATAAACTTTATAAAAGTAAAAGCTATTATTATAATATTATATATTAATTACTTTATTATTAATTAAATAAAGTAAACTGAAAAGTTTATTAATAAAATAAAATAAAGGATAGTAAGGTTATATAATATTTAATAACTATGAATTTATATTTAGTTAGTTAATTGAATTTAAAGCTTATTTAATATATATAAATTATTCAAGAATGATTATATTTTATAATATTAATTTATGATTTAATATTATTTATTTAAGTAACTAAAAGGTTCTATATTTATATTTTTATATTATTATGTTTAACTATTTAAAACTTTAATAATAATATAAAAGTATAATTTCTATAATTAATATATCCTTTATTAAAAAAAGGTACAATATATAATAATTTATTAAGTTTAATATATAAAGTTATTTTATTATTTACAATAATAATTTTAATTTAAAAATATTAATTAATATACTTATATTAATATTTAATTATATCTTTTTATTTATTATTAAACTATTTAAATACTTTAATTTTATTTACTTTATTAAAGCTATTATATAAAATTTAATTTAAAGTTAATGAAGTTATTTATACTTTAATTATTCTAATACTTTAATTATATATATAATTAATATATTATAAGAATTAGTATTTATATACATATATATTTCTATTTATATATAACTTTTAAATTTACTTTACTTTCCCCGCTGCCTATACCTTACTACTAAAATCTACTATATATTAATAAAATAAAAAGAAATATATTAAAATACGCTAATTATAGGGACTATTATAACGTGCGCGCAACTATATTATTATTAACTTATTATACTTTATATAAAATCCTTAATTACTACTTTTTATTTATTAGCCTAAAAGTTTATTAAAGGTAACTAATATACCTAATACACTTATACTCCTTTTACTAGCTTATTTAAAAAAGGTATATTATTTATTTAAATAACTATTAAATTAAAAAAGTATAAAAATATTATAATAAAAGAGATAGACTTAATTTAATAATAAACTAACCTATATTCTCCTTTAATATATTACTTTACCTATAGTTTTATAACTGCTGAAGTATAAAAAGGTAACTGTTAATTGCTTTCAGCTGCAGATATTATAATTAAATAACTTACAGCATTTTTTAATCTTTATATTATTTAATTGCAGCTTTATAGTTCTATTAAAAGTGCAGTTCCTGCGCTTTATTCAGGTTATTATTGGTGTATATATATATTTAAAGTGCTAATTCCCCCTTAACAAAATTAAAAACCAAAATAAAGGGAAATCTTAAAGACTGCATTTTAAAAAGCAATTACTAAAGGAACTTTTATACTGCCACTAAAACCTACCTTAATTAAACTATTAATAGAATTATAGGCTAGCCTTAGTAAATTTCTAGTTAAATATAATATAATTAGCTAAAAGAAAATAGCTTAAAGCCTTTTTTATAGAAAGTATAGTTAGTTGATATAAACTAATATAATACCTGACTCTGAAAATATAAGTAATTTAATTAAAGTTTCTAAAATATAAAAATTAAAATTAATTAACCTAGATATAATATATTAAAATATAATAAAAGAGTAGAATTTTCAAAAACTATTAGCTTATAATATATATAAATAAAAGGTTAAAGGGCTAAAAGAAATTATTAAAGGATTTATTAATATAGTAAAAGTAAATATATAAATTAAATAATTAGCCTTATATAATACAATCCCCTTTAAATTAATAATATATTATTATAACTCTTATTGTATTTATACCATAGTAAATTAACTAATAAAACAATTATAAAGAATTAAAAAGAAATAAATTAATTATTTAATCTTGTAATATAAAGATATTATTTTAGTTTTATTAATATGCTTAACTAACCTTTCTTTAACTTTTAATAAAAACACTATCTTTACCTCTTTTATAATCTTTAATATATAAATTACCTTAATTTATATTATAGTTATTTAAAAGAGATTTAAAAAAGGCGAAAAATTTAATACTATAAAACTAATATTAATAAAAGAAACTATTTTTAAAGAATAATTAGTTTTATTTTTTTAAATGAATAAATAAAACCCTTTTTTACTTAAAAGATTATACCCTTTAAAGCTAATTATTAAAATTAAATAACTTTAATTAAAAGGAAAAAAGGTATTTAATTATTAAAGGATTATTAAATTAAAACTTTAATAATTTATTTTAACTTTAAATAAAAACATTAAAAGTAAATAAATAACTTTTAAATATTAAAATATTAAACCTAATTTTTTCTTTGAACTTTTAATAAAAGGAATTATTTAATTATGTACCTAGCCTAATATTAATACCTTTTAAAACTGCTATAATAAAGGTTAAAGAAAAATTAAATTTTTCAATAAGAAATAAAGAAATAGTTTTTTAAAGGTTTTTATGTTTATTTAAGCTTTTAAAAGTATTTAAAAGATAAGGCTATTTATAAATGTTAACTTTATAAAAAGATTGAATAGTAAAAATATATTTTGATTTTTAAAAGGCTATAAATGAAACATAAAAGATTAAAAGAAGTACTTAAAAGTAATTATAAAATTAAAAGAATAGAAAATAATTTAAATTTTTATTAAAGAAAATATTAATTAAAATAAAGTTAAAAAGGATTTTATATAGTATTATAAGTAATATAATAAAAGATAATTAAAGTTATATACTATATAGTTTTAAAATCTTTATTACTATAAGCCTTTTAAAATATAATTTATAATACATTAATTATTTTAATATTAATACTTTTATTAAAAGATTAATAAAAGAAATTAAAAAGCAGTAATATTATATTTTTATAATATTATTAAAGTAATACTATTCAAGCTACTTTAATTAATAATAGCCTTTAAAAGAATTAAAGAAATTGATAATTTTAAAGAATTAATTTATATTAAACTTTAAATACCTTTTTATAATCAATTATTTATAGAATTTAATATTTAAAAAAGGCTATTTTTCAAAGTTTCTAACACTAGATTTTAAAATTAAAGCTATATTTAGTTTATTTAAAATAAAATTTAATTTAATTATAAGAGAATAAAATAAAGAATAGTTTAAGCTTAAAAAGTTAACTATAACTTTATAGTTGAAAGCTTAAATAAATACTTTATTTAAAAAACTTAATAAATTAATAAATTAGCTTTTATAATAAAAAAGAAAAGTAATTAATTTAAAAAAAAAGAATATTATTATATTACGATTAATAGTAATAAATTTAAATAAAGATCTTTTACTGTAATAGTTATTATTAATAATATTAATATAATAAATCTTTTCTATAATAATATATTAAATATTTTCTTTTATTACTATTTAAAAGTTGTTATTGATCTAAAATATTATTAATATTATATAAATAAAAACTATTTTCCTTAAAATTATATTAAGGTAATTTATAGGAAAGCTTATAAAATTATAATATATAATTTAATAGTAAAAATAACTTACATAAATTTATAAAAAACATTACTTTTAATTTAATTTATTATATTAATTATAATTATTAAAGTTTATATATAAAAAATATTAGTCTTTTAAATAAAAGTTTTAAATTTTAAAATAAAGTTTTAGTAAATGTAATATTTATAAAAAAATAAATATAACACTAAAAAGTATATACCTTAGTATATACTATATCTAAAGGGTTATATACTGCTATAAAGGATAGGCAGTATAGGGTCTCCTATATAATGCTAGCCCTTTACTTAACTATATTAACTTAGCGGTATATAAATTAATAAAGTAGTAAGTTTAAGCTTTATAATGATTTATTACTTATATTATATTTACTTAGCTTAACCCTTTATTATAATTCTTAAAGTTCTTTATAAGTTATTTAGGCTAATATAATAATAATATAGTAGTCTGCTATAATTAATATATTAATAAATATAAAGAGAAATGCTAGCGACTTTATAATTAATATATATTTACCTCTTAATTTAACTGCAGGCTTTAATAATACTGCAGATAACCTTATACAGGATAAAATATAGAATACCCTTATATAAAATAATATATAAAAGAAATCTACCTATATTAATAAATAGATCTATTAATTAAAGCTACTTTTTAACTTTAAAGAAAAAGAATAAGCCTTTAAGTGCTAGCTAAATAATATCTCTTTAACCTATAAATAATAATTAAAATACTATTAAAGTATAAATATTTTATTAAATAGCAGTTAAAGGGAAATCTGCCTTAAAAATATTACCCAGGTTTACTTTAAAGGTAACCTTTACGCTTAAAATAAATAGTTTAGCGATTTAAAATAAACCTTTAATAGGGCATTATAAAGGTTTTAAAGGGATTTAAAGTATATTTTATTTACCTTTGCTCATATAAATATTAAATACAGGTTTAAGTAGCAGTAATACTTTAATAAATATTTACTGATTTAAGAAAAAGAAATTAAAAATAATTAAGTAAACTATATAAAATAAAGTAAAATAATGTTTAAAGATTTTAAGAATTAAAAACTTTTATTTAGTATAAAGTTTAAATATACTTATTAATATAAAGGCTAAACTTTAATAAAGTTTTATATTTATTTGAATTTAATTAGAAAATAACTTTTATATAAATTAAAAAGATTTCTTTTTGGCTTTTATATAAAGTTTAAAATAAAACTATAAAATAAAATTAAAATATATTAAAAAGATGTTTTTAATATTAAAAAGGAAATAGTTTTATTTATTATTTATTTTTAAAATATAGTAAAATTATATTAAAAAAAGAGAGAAAAAAAACGAAACCTTTAAACCTTTTTTAAAAATATCTTTAAAGATTTAACTATAATTTACTTGTAGGTCGCAAATATAATAATATTATTATATATTTATATAATATATTTATACTTTAAAATATAAATCTTTAATATTATTTCTATTATAATAATATTAAATATTTAATATTATATATTTATATTTAATTAATTATAAAGAAAAGTAAGAAAATAATTAATAATTAAAGTAAATAGCTTTATTATAATTAAATAAATAAATATTAAAGTTAAAATTTACTTTTATATACTTATTATAATTTAAAGGTAAATATATATTGAAACTTATATAAATTTTAATAGTTATATTAAAGTTAACTTTATTAATATAGCCTTTACTTAAATATACTAGCTTTATTAAATACCTATAAAAATATTTAACTTTAAGGCTATAGAAAAAGTTATACTTCTTTAATATAATATATAAAAGGTTTTAATATAATTTATTAACTTTTAAAGTATTACCTAATAATTTATATATATTTATATTAATATTAACTATAACCTATACTTTTAAAGTAGCTTTATATTATTAAGAATACTAAGATTAATAAAATACTATATTTATATTAAATTAATTAATTAATATTAATACTTTAAATATTAATAAAAGGATTAAAAGATTTTACTGCTATATAAATTTTAAATAATATATAAAAACTTAACTTAAATATTTATAGTTATTAAAATACTATTATCCCCTTTTTATAAAGGTTATTTAAAGTCAGTAATTATTAATAAAAAAGAGTTTTTTTAATATATTACTATTGCCTGCTTTTAATAGTATACTATTTATTTTAATAATAACTATTAATATATTTTTTAATATATTTTTTCTTTACTTTTATTATATTACTTTAATTAATTGTATACTTTATAGTTATTTAATACTTATATTAATTATATATTAGCTTTTTTTAAGCTATAAATAAAGATAATAACTAGGTAAATATATTATTCTTTCTTTATATATTTATAAGCTAATGCAATTAAATAGTAATTTAATATAAAAAGGTATTATACCTTTAATTTAATTTATTAAAAGAGGAGGACTTAATTTATATTAAAGAGGCAGTTACTTTAAATAGCTATAATAATAATAGTTTTTATATATAAATATATAAAAGGTAAAAAACTTTAAGTAATTAATTATTATAGTAATAAAATATACCCCTTATAGTAAATAGCCTTTAAATTAAAATGAAATAGTTTTTTATACTTTTATATATTTTATTTTAATAATTATATATCTATTAAATTTAATAGTACTTTAAAGTATTTAGAGTACTATTAAAAAAAGGTTTTAATAAGCCTATTAGTAAATATAAAGTTAATAAAATAATAAAAGATTAAAAATAAGCTTTTTTAATATTTTTACTAAAACTATATATTTTATATATTAATATAATATAAGTAAATATTAATTTATATACTCTCTTTAATTATAAAATATATAATTAATAAATTATTATAGTTAATATTTTAATTAATATTAAAGTTAAATTTTATTTTTTAAAAAAGGTAATATAAACCTATTGCCTCTTTTATTATTTAAATAAAAGTAAATAATTCTACTTTAGTTATAAATATATTAACTATAGTTTAATATATAGTATTTTATAGGATAAAGCTTAAAAAGAGTATAATAAAATACCTTTAAAATAATTTCTAGGTATTTATATTATTAGTAAAAAAAGTATTACTTAAAGCAGTTAAAACTTATATTTTACTTTGTTAAAAAGGAGGGCTAAAAAGTAACGATTTCAGTGTTAAGTGATTTAATGTTGATTGGTTCGTTTATCCGAGGTTCCTCTAGGTACATACCATGTCACGTTCTTATAATGGTTGGGCTGTAACAATACTATATAAAAGGAACTTATATATTTACTAGTAGTACTATAGTTAATTTTAGTATAGTATATCCTTTTACCCTACTAGGATTAGTGGCCTTTACTATAGGATGTTAATAGTATATTATTATTATTATTATTATTATTATTATTATTATTATTATTATTATTATATAGTTAAGTTATACTAATTATCCTTTTCCTTCCTTCCTTCCTTTCTTCCCTTTTTATTTATACCTTATATATTAAATTTATTAATCTTTTAAATTTTAATTATAAAATTTTAACCTTTAATTAAAACCTTATAAATAAAAATAATTATTAAAAAAATCAATATTTTATTAGCTATTACTTAACTAAAACTTTTAATTAAATAATTAAAGAAAAATAATTAAAATTAAAGGTTTAAATAAAGAATTTAACTATATTCAATTTAATTATAGGTTTATAATTGAATTATAGCTATATATAATTATATACAATAATTTATATACTATATATAATGTTACATTATATAATATTTATTCCTAACCTCTCTGTTAATATAAACCTGTAAACCTGGGTTTATCCCTTAAGAATTAACCTGGATCGTTATATTGACGGGACCTTAAATTCTCTACCACCTATGGTCGTATATGCTTTGTGACGGCTTCATTCAGCTTATGTGATCCGCCCCAATCGGCGGAGATGCATAGAACAAAAAGGCCATCTTAGAGCCGCTCAACTATGACCATGCGATGCGGCATGTGATTAAAAAAACAGAACGGATAGGTTTCCTCTCTTCTCTCTTCCGTCTCATCCAAGTTTACGTCGTAATCAAGTCGTATTTCATCTGGGGCCAAGGCCGAGCACCTGCAACTGTGGCAAATGTCATATAGCCAATGATAACCACTTCGTCCCGCACGAGGGGATATACGAGGTGGTATTGGATGCAATGCAATCCAACCAAGACTTTTCAGCTGGCAATATTTCAGTCAATAATACTACGTGATTGATCACTCTTTTGTAGAGGTGGTCGTGTATCAGCCAGTCACGAAGCTTCATAGGAGAGGGGTACATATGCAGATATATTCTCTGCTACCCCAATCCACCACCTCCTCTTTGCTCCAACCACATACACGTCATACATCATTGTTGATGGATGCAGTATGCATGAGAAACTTGGAAGTGAATACTCAATCTGTCTTCCAAATCATTAGCCAAGACATCGCGAAGGGCGGAGTGCATATGTGTGCGGAGCATGAAAGAGGAGAAGAGAAGCGACATCCGACGCATAGGCATGGAGGTCATGAATCATCACCTGATCAGGAATGTAGCTATTGTGGTCAACGTAGTGCTGTGTGTTATGCCCGTATGATCGTATTTCAGGAATTTATAAATAAGCTGGTCAATCCCCAGAGTTCCTCAACCCATATCCTCAACCTTCTCATCAGAGTCTCTTGAACAGTTCTCAAGTCAATAATCTTCCGACTCCCTTAGGTTATCAACAATTTCATCATGGCGACTCCCATGCCTCTCCCCATTCGGCGACGTGCCCCGAGGAGGGTCGGCGGCTGGCTGCCGGAAAACCCTAAGGTCATGATTGACTGGCTCCGAGAATTGGTCAGGGAATCGAGACAGAGAAGACCAAAAGCTCTCTCCCCTCCTATTCAAAAGTTCAAGGAGCTCATCGAAAGCACTGCTGAGCTCCGCATGCTGGCCTCGGCCATGTTCGATGAAGTTCCTGACAAGGCACCCTATAATGAAGACCCGGTTGGAAACAGGCAGGTTGAATCCTATGAAGAGATGCTTTATCTCTTTGAAATCATCATGACCAGAAAGGCGCCATCCTGGAGGAAGCTCGAGTATGAGGTCGGCCTGATCGGGTTCCCATTCAACGCCATTCTGGACTGGCCCATGGGTACCGCCAGTGGTTATGCCTTCTTCCTCAAGGCTGAAGTCAATGACAGCCTCAAGGAGATCCTGGAAACCTGGAGCAACGATGTTTTGATGACAGACAAGTCTCTGTACGTGATTACCACTGCCGAAGATGGGTGGTTGGGCCAAGAAGCTCTGGAATACATCGAAGCCGACACCAATGTCGAAGGCAAAGAACTTACCTTCCAACAACTCTTCCAATGTGACCCAGCAACTGACCCCACTCACTGGGGCTTCACGTCGTGGGATGACTTCTTTGTCCGAAGGTTCCGCAATTTCGACACCATCCGACCTGTTGCTTACCCAGACAAGAATGAATGGATTGTCAACTCATGCGAATCCAAGGCATTTGCGCTCCAGTCGGACGTCAAAGAATTTGACACCTTCTGGCTTAAGGGTCAGCCATACTCTGTTGCCGAGATGATGGACCATCACGAATATGCGTCCCAGTTTGTCGGTGGCACGGTTTACCAGGCCTTCTTAAGCGCCACGTCCTACCATCGTTGGAACTCCCCTGTTTCCGGTGACGTTCTCTACTCCAAAGTCATCAAGGGAACCTATTTTTCGGAACCTACCATCACGGGATTTACTTCTCCCGAGGGTCCTGACCCAGCTGCTCCTGATCGTGCCCAGGGTTACATCAGCCATGTTGCCACTCGTGCAATGTTCTTCATTCAGGCACCCGAGCCAATCGGCCTCGCGTGTGTCATGTACATTGGCATGGCTGATGTTTCGTCCTGTGAAATTCTGGAAAAGTTCCAGAACTGGCCACAACCTGTCGGAAAGGGTGAAGAGATTGGCATGTTCCACCATGGAGGCTCGACCTACTGCCTTCTTTTGCGGAAGGAAGTGAAGCTTGCTTGGGTTGCTGGAGCGTTCCCCGGCAACCGCCCGAAGAACCTTCCAATTCGAAGTGAGTTGGCGTATGCGTACAATTGATGAATCATGCAGTGGAGAGATATATGGTAGTTCAATCTCTGTTCAGGGGCTGAAACCTCTTTTGCTGTCTCATGTTTGACCCGACAGATTTATTATGGGTTCGTGCGATGATATATTTAAACCTATATTGAATAGTCTGAAAATGGGGTTTTCCTTTTCTCTCTATAAGATACATCCTTTATTCGATTCATGGTGTAGTCTTCGGTGAGTAGTGAGCTCAGAGCACACACTGGCCCTCGGGCACCTAAACTTCAGGTAAGACAGCCATAACAAATACAAATAGAAGTGTTTGTAGGGATATGGGGCCCACTCTATACTATATCGTCATAGGATTATCATGAGGTCAAACCCTGGTTTCGGTTTCACTAACACCCTAGGTACGGTATGAGTAAACAATTCCATATCAAGTTTTAGAGCTTATTGCTATTAACTTGTGTCCGGATTCAAAAATCACTTGATCTGAGCGGTTGTGATTCGATCAGGAAGGGTGAGAAACCGAATTCATACCAATAAGGTGCTAGGTTAACATCAAATACTTTATGAACAGCATAATATTCAAATTTGCATATATCACTTGCAGAATTCAGATGAGACTACAGAGTATTACAAGATTCTTCAACATAGAAACCATCGGCCCAATGGGTCCCCCCTGGAAAGAAGATTTCCCATCATGACTTGTCACAATTTAAATCGACAGGTAGTACGGAGTACCTCGTACTTGGTAGTATGTAATACTACTCCATCCACACTCAAACCTACTTGGTATATTCAAACGCTGATCATAATACCTCCAGGGACTAAAAAAAGGAACCATGCCCAGACTGGCGACCCTATCCCTGTCCGTACGACGTGACGGGTCTCGGCTGAGATAATACACATACTAAGCCATTCACAAAACCGTTGGGTTAAAAATGGGTCAGTAGCAATGCAAGAAAACCCTCACTGGCATCGTCATCTGCCAAGCTTTCCTACCCCTAGAACTCAGTTACATAATTGTATCGTCTAGCTACTCCTTAAAGAGAGAAGATCGTCCAAACCCCCCAAAACAGGACAGGAAGGCAACCTAAAATACATAGTATTGTGTGACAAGGGCCGTTTTGATGCAGATTTATAGTGATATGCGGCCCGCAACCTCTGCCCAAGGGTCTCACCTTCGGGATGATACAGCGGCAAGAGCGGTTCTTTTGCGTCAAGGTGATCAGCAGATGACCAAACTATCCATACCACCATCATGGAATATATGAATACAACATAGGTTCTTCTGCTACCCTAGTTAGGGGATCATTAAACAAGGCCAAGCCTGGTCCCTTCACACATTGAGTTGGCCGAACCACCTTCAGGGGAAACCCTTCCCATACTAAGATAATAGTCACAGTCTTTTTTTATCTTGACAGGTCTCAAACGTGCTGTCCGACATGCTACCCATATCCCGAACTTCGGTCCGATTCCGTCATAACCCTCCCTCATGCAGACAAGTTTCTTTTAGTATGACACGCATTACGAAAGCGAGCCCAATCTCGGCTTGGGCTCCGAAGGAAGTCCATCTTCTTATCTCCGTCGTATTCAGCTCGTTTGCTACAAGGGTAAAAGCTCCTCGTTGAGAGTTTAGAGCACCCCTGGATCCTAATCGTATCTAGGCGTAAGAAATTACCCAATAGGACGGTACACGGTTGTTTTCTGCCTAAATACACCGTTGACTCCTAAACCGAAGCATATATCCGTGGCGCAAAGGACCTGTGCCTTACTCGTAGAATGATAGGAACCAACCCGCTCTAGGTTGATTAAGCTGAGCAGGGATCAAGAGGCAACCAAAGCCAGATGGAGCAAGCCTTCAAAAAATAGTAGTACTAATAGTACTCCGTACTATCCGACAAAACGGTTCGCTCCACAGCGCCTAGGGACAGAGTTTAACCGTCCCTCCACACCTTTTTTACTCTTTCCCCTTTGAGTCGGAGAGTCACGGGACTTGGAAACACATCTAGTTTACCGACACAGCAAATGCAATATCTATAAACGACCTCCGGTTAGCAAAACCCTTTAGCGGATCCAGAGATTCAGGAGAAAAGAGGCAGCTAGTGGGGGTGGCATGGTGACAGGGTGACAATCGAGTTGTCTGGAACACCTAACCGAAGTAGTCAGTGCCCAAAAATACACTCAAAGACTGTTGGAATCTCCATCAAGGCCCCCCCACCCCCACAGATTTGGCATATGGGGCTTTTAATAAAAACTTATGACTTCATAGCTGATATGAATAAAGAATGATGCAATGGCCACTTATGCTCATGGAGCTGTAGTTGCTGGTTTCCAACAACCCAATCTCGAGCGGCGCCCAAAAGACTTGAGATGTCTTCCCGTGAAGCTGATGTAAGAATTTTATCTTAATCATGATAAAGTTAATAGTTTCTCGCTTCCATCAATACCCTCTTCAAGGTGACTCGGTTATCGTCTTCGGCGTGACAGATTTTCCACGCGAACGGTAGATATATTGAACCGACGGACAAGGTGTTGGATGTAAGGGTCGGAGTTCGCCAAACGAGAGTGCCGCCCCCAGCTTCCTAGGAAGAAGAATCAAGAGCAAATGTGTCGTTCGATGCTATGCCATACACGCGGATTAGGTAGGAGTGTTACAGAGGTGCACAACTAGCTCCAACAAAGAGGGTCAGCAGGTGTGTCCAAGGACGAGCCAAGAATATCTATGGTCATCTCCCACTTGCCGATATTTTTTCCAGATCGCCAAGACAACTGTAACCTCGAGTCAGGCGGATACATTCCGAAGTATATCTCAGTAATGTACGGAGTAGTAATTCCAAAAGACGACTTTCCATATTGGGTGAACACAAAAAGCCCCAAAACGCACCTGATCCACTTGACAGTGATTGACTGGCTGTTATCAACTGACCGATAGTGGGGGGGATCGTTGGTCTATCGTAATGCCACAGTCTATGAGAGAGCATGTTTGTATGTGTCCTCGTAAAGAGAGTAGTAGTATACACATCGCTTCGCCCCTGGTGTGTCAAAGTTGAGCTGATGAGACCGGTGAAGAGAAACCATGGAAAATCCGGCAACCTCGTGAGTTATTAATCTCAGCAAGCATCCTCAGAACAAGCGAGCTCAAGGGTCCTTTGACCAGTTGGGGGGGGGGGGGAGGGCAGATGATTACCGCCCCGATGGTACC